>PVJL010020132.1:0-12598 GCA_004026885.1 Lyroderma lyra
GCCAGGGCTATTCCTCTTGTCACCACTTGTCCTCTCCCCATCCCATGCACTGCACTGGTCCTGGATGGTCACACACGATCGGGTCCTGTTGGGATCTCTCTTTGATCCCTCCCCTCTCTCTGACTCGCCCCCTTCTCTCCAACATTCAGGTGTTTACTTGCAATACATGGATTCCTCAGCTGCTGTTTTTGTCACTCAGTGGCCCTTTCTTGGATCCTGGGGGCTGTTCAATTGTGTTTTCTGGGAGAGGCTGTAGGGACCTCCTCTCCAATCACCATCTTGCCCTCCAACCTCCAAGAATTGAAGACATTTTTATGAATATCAACAAAATTAAAAGGTTATATTTAATTTGTGGAATCAGCAACAGTCATGTAATGTCTTCTCTTCTGGATATTGGATGCCCATGACTATTGACAGAATGTGAAAAGTTCATGAGGGATCTGAAAATCCAAGTTGGAAGTTTTGATTCAAAGAGAGAAATATGGGCATGGCAGATTAATGTAGCAGGGTCCAAGGCACACAGTTGCCCTGAACTTAGCGTTAGCTCTTCTTATACAGAAATGTACAGGCAAATTCTAAAATATCAAGATGTGGTCACCTTAAAAAATCAGAGGTAGAATCGGGCCACAGTAAACATTTCCTTGTAGCTATCCAAACTCAGGTAAGCTTATTTTCCAAGATCAGGCTCACTGTAGACAGAGCAGTATCCATATGAGTTCTTTAATTTGTAGCTAACTAAGCTCAGCTATACTTGATTCCTGGTAGCCCCCTCAAGTTTATTTGTATTAATTCTTTTGTTGTCTAATCATTATTATCTGCACAGATTCACAGTTCCTTCTTGAGAACATGTGGGATACATAAAACCAATCACTGCTAGATTTCATTGAACATCTAACTTTCTGTCAACTTTCAAATTTAATTAAAACCTGGCACTATTACTGTGAAGAATCAAATTTCAATAACATAATGGTGTCATCTTTTAGAATTTTCCTAAGAAAAAGCCAAAGAAAAATCAGTATTCGCCAAGCAAAGGACTAACAGAACTTTGAGTATTGAGTTAAACAGGAGTTTTGAATTTTCACTTTCACTAAAGGACAATCATTTACATGAGTGGTATTTAACACTTTGGCTTCCCTGGGCCACACTGGAAATAGAATTGTCTTGGTTAACCCACAAAGTACACTAATACTAACAATAGCTCATAAGCTATAAGCAAAAAATGCGGCAAAATATTACATTTTAAGTATTTGTATTTGGCTACATTCAAAGCCATCCTGGGCCACATGTTGTTCAGGCCTGCCTTCCATGAAGCTCATTGGATATTTTACTTCTAAAACATTGGAAGAAAATTTTCAAATTCATTTTTATTGTTAGACTTAATGAAGTGATATCTGTTACCAAGGATAACATAGATTTCATGCATACAATTCTACAGTGCATTGTCAAATTATTGTATAATAATTTCACCACCCAGTGTGAGTTCTCTTTCCATCCCCTTATATTTAGCTTCCCCTCCGTCCTCCCCCACCCCCTCCCCTTTTTCCCCTCCCTAACCCACTCATTCCCACATACACATTGAACCATTGATTATGTCCATGGATTGGTTATTTGTTTCATCATTTCTTCTCTCTTTGTTTCTTTCAGTTTTACATTCCACATATGAGTGAAGTCATACTGCTCTTTGTTTTTTCTGTCTCACAAATTTCACTAAATATGATGATCTTCAGATACATCCATTTTGTTGGAAATGACACTATTTCATCTTTTCTTAGAGCTGAGTAATATTCCATTGTGTATATGTAGCACCGCTTCTTTATCCAGTCTTCTGTCGCAGGGCACTTTGGTTGTTTCCATGTTATGTGCACTGTGAACCGTGCTACGATGAACATTGGGGTACATAAGACTTTGTGGACAAAGGTTTTCAGGTTTTTTTTGGGTAGACCCCCCAGAAGAGGGATTCCTGTGTCAAATGGTAACTCCATTCCCAGTTTTCTGAGGAACCTCCACACTGCCTTCCACAGTGGTTTTACCAGTTTTCATTCCCACCAGCAGTGTAGCAGAGTCCCTTTTTCTCCACATCCTCTCTAGCACTTGTTATTTCTTGTCTTGTTTATTATAGCCATTCTAACAGGTGTGAGGTGATATCTCATTGTGATTTTAATTTGCATTTCCCTGAAAGCTAATGAGATTGAACATTTTTTCATTTGTCTACTGGCCATTGGTACTTCTTCGTGGGGGTAGTTCCTGTTTAGTTCTTCTACCCGGTTTAAAATTGGGTGGCTTTTTTGTTATTGTCTTATTAATTCTTTATATATTTTAGATATTGGACCCTTATCTGATGCGTCATTTGCAAGTATTTTATCCCATTCAGTTGGCTGTCTCTGTGCTTTGTTGATGGTTTCTTTTCCTGTGCCGAAGATTTTCAGTTTGAAAAAATCCCATTTATTTATTTTTGCTTTTATTTCCCTTGCGTATGAGGTCAGGTTCACGAAATCTCTCTTCAATCCTAGGTCTATAAATTTAGTACGAATGTTTACTGCTATACAGTTTATTGTTGCAGGTATGATATGAAGGTCTTTAATCCATTTTGAGTTTATTTTTGTATATGGAGAGTGTACACATCTCAAGTTCTTTTTTTGCATATATTATTCCAGTTTTCCCAGCACAACCTACTAAAGAGGCTGTCTTTTCCTCGTTGTATGTTCTTTGCTCCTTTATCGACAATTACTTGTCCATAAATTTCTGGGTTTATTTCTGGGTTTTCAGTTCTATGCCATTGGTCTATATTTCTGTTCTTCTGCCAATACCAAGCTCTTTTGACTATTGGTGTTTTGTAATAGAAATTGAAGTCAGGGAATATAATCCCACCAGCCTTATCCTTTTTATGTTGTATTGCTTCGGCCATTTGAGGTCATTTATGATTCCATATAAATTTACTAATATTTATAACTATTTCATGAAAGTATGAATGTGGCATTTTCAAGGGGATTGCATGAAATATGTAGATTGCTTTACGCAGAATGTCCTTTTTAGCAATGTTAAATTTTCCTATCCATGAACATGTGAGGTTTTTTCACCTCTTAAAGTCTGTTTCAATTTCTTTCAAAAGTGTCTATGCTTTTTTATGTATAAGTTGGACACTTTCTTCATTATCTTAATTCTCAGGTATTTCATTCATTTTCTTTTGGTAGCAAAGGGAATTAATTCCCTCATTTCTTTTTCTGTTGATTTGAATGAGTTAGGAAATATTGCTTCATTTTCAATTTTTTGTTGTTTGTTTATAGGAATGCTGTTGATATTTTTACATTTATTCAGTATCCTGCGACTTTATTCGTTTATTGCTTGTAATAGTTTCCTGGTAGAATCTTTGGAATATTTTATGTAAGGCGTCATGTCATCGGCAAATAGTGACAATTTGACCTGTTCCTTCCAAATTTGGATAGCTTTGATTCTTTCTCTTGCCCGATTGCTGTGGCTAGGACTTCCATTACTATATTAAATAACAGTGGTGACAGGGGGCATCCCTGTCTTGTTCCTGATTTTAAGGGTATAGGCTTCAGCTTTTCCCCATTGTCATATATGGCCTTTATTATATTGAGATGCTTTCCTTCTATACCTATTTTATTTAGTGTTTACATCATAAATGGATGCTGTATCTTGTTGAAAGCTTTTCTGCATCAACGGAAATGGGCATACATACTTTATCTTTGGTTTGGTTTCTGTGGTGTATCACATTGTTTGATTTTCGTATGTTGAACCAAACTTGTGCTTCTGGGATGAATCCCACTTGATCTTGATGTTTGATCGTTTTGATGCATTGCTATATTCTGTTTGCTAATATTTTCTTTAGAATTTTTGCATCCGTGTTCATCAGAGATATGGGTCTATAGTTTTCTTTCTTTGTATTGTCTTTTCCAGTCTTTGGTATTAGAGTAATGTTGGTCTCATAGAATGAGTTAGGAAATATTGCTTCATTTTCAATTTTTTGGAGGAGTCTGAGGTGGATATGTGTTCATTATTCTTTGAATGCTTTGTAATATCACTGGTGTATCTATCTAGTCCATTGCTGTTGACATTAGTTAGATAATGGATAGTCATTTTAATCTCTTCACTATGAATTGGTCTATTTAGATTATCGAGATCTTCTTCGTTCAATCTAGGTAAGCTATAAGGTTCTAGAATTTTGCCCATTTTTCTAGGTTGTTAAATTAATGGCCTAAAGTTCTTCATAAGATTTTCTTATAATCCTATGTATTTCTGTGGTATCAGTGGTATTTTCTCCCCTTTCATTTCTAATTTTGGATATTTGTGTTCTTTCTTTTCGTCCTTTGATTCGTCTCGCCAAGGTTTTGTCAATTTTGTTGACTTTCTCATGGAACCAGCTGTTTGTAATATTATTTTTTTCTATTGTCCTCATGTTCTCTAATTGGTATAGCTCTGCCGTAATTTTATTATTTCTATACCTCTGCTGACTTTGGGTTTTGTGTGCACTTCTATTTCTAGTTCGTTAAGATGGTATGTTAAGTTGTTTCCCTGTGATTTTTCTTGTTTCTTAAGTCAGGCCTGCATTGATATAATTTTCCCTCTTATCACTGCTTTCGCTGTGTCCCAATAATTCTGGTATGTTGTCGTTTCATTGTCAGGAGTTTGTATATATGTTTTCATCTCCTCTTTTATTGTTCTTTTATCCAGTCCTTTTTAAATGAGCTGTTCTTAATCTCCATGGATATGAGTTTTCTTCTGTTTTCCTTTTACAGTTGGTCTCCCATTTCAAACCATGGTGGTCTGAGGATACACATGGTATAATTTCATTCTTCTTGAACTTGCTGAGGCTACTTTTGTGTCCCAGCATGTGGGATATCTTTGAGAATGTTCCATGTGCACTAGAAAAGAAGGAATGGTCTCCTTTTGCTGGATTAAGTGTCCTGCAAATATCAATTATGGCCAATTGCTGTAATGTGTCATTCAGTGTTGATGTTTCCATATTTATTTTCTGTTTGGATGATCTGTCCATGACTGTTAGAGTGGGTTTAAGTCTTCCACAATGATTTTGGATTCATCAATTTCTCCTTTCAAATCTGTTAGTAGTGGCTTTGTCTATTCTGGAGCATCCTGGTTAGGAGCATACATATTAATTAGTGTCAAGTACTATTGTTGTTGTATTGTACCTTGTATCATAATGTAATGTCCGACCTTGTATTTTACTATCCATTTTAACCTGAAGTTTATTTCATTAGGTATAAGTATGGCAACTCCTGCTTTTCTCTGGTTACCATTTGGTTGAAGTATTGTTTCCCATCCTTTCACTCTGAGTCTGTGCCTGTCCTTATAGCAGAGATGTGTATCTTGGAGAAAGCACAAAGATAGATTCTCTTCTTTAATCTAGTATGCTAATGTGTGTCTTTTTATTTGTGAGTTCAGTCCATTAACATTAAGAGTGGTGATCGTGGGTGACCATCCAGGAGCATTACAGTGCATGGGAGGGGAAGAGGACAAGAGGTGACAAGAGGAAAAGCCCTATCAAAGTGTCAGAACAGTGGGAGTCGTTGGGGATGTGGAATGGAAATCTGGAATTTGGAGCGCCGAGTTGGACACAGAGCTTGGGAGCCAGCCTCTGTAACTTTTGAGTGTTACTAGGGCAGAGCAAGGACTCAGAACTGCAAAGACGACATTATGGCTCTTGGTTCTCTTGGGAAACACAACGCAGGCCCGCTTGGCTCCTGTGCAGGACTGGGGTTCTTTGTCGCAGCCTTCAGTTCCTGGTTGCTGCCCACTGCGGGGGCTAGCTGGCTGCGAAGCTGAGAGTACAAGACCGGAGCACTAGGCTGCGGCTTCAATTCCTGTCTGCTCTGAACGTTAACCTGCTGCTGGGTCTGCTCTTTCGGCTCCTACATGGGGCAGCAGTTTTCATAGGGCCTTCTGCTAGCACAAACTGGCTCCCTTTCTACCATGGGGTCAAAACAACAGCTTCGGACATGTGTGCATGCCTGCTCGCGTGCCCCTGGCTCCTAAAAGCTCAGTGTGAAAGGATGGGAAACGATACTTCAACCAAATGGTAACCAGAGAAAAGCAGGAGTTGCCATACTTATACGTAATGAAAAAAACTTAAGGTTAAAAGGGATAGTAAAAGACAAGTACAGACATTACATAATGATACAAGGCACAATACAACAACAATAGTACTTGACACTAATTAATATATATGCTCCTACCCAGGATGCAGCAAAATAAACAAAGACACTACTAACAGATTTGAAAGGAGAAACTGATGAATACACAATCATTGTGGGAGACATAAACACCGCACTAACAGCCATGGACAGATAATCCAAACAGAAAATAAATAAGGAAATATCAGCACTGAATGACACATTACAGCAATTGGCCATCATTGATATTTGAAGGACACTTCATCAGCAAGAGGAGTCTCTTCCTTCTTTTTAGTGCACATGGGACATTCTCAAAGATATCCCACATGCTGGGACACAAAAGTAACCTCAGCAAGTTCAAGAAGAATGAAATTATACCATGTATACTCAAACCACCATGCTTTGAAATTGGAGATCAACTGTAAAAGGAAAGCAGAAAAAAAGTCATGTACATGGAGAATAAGGACAGCTCATTTAAAAAGGACTGGATAAAAGAACAATAAAAGATGAGATTAAAAAATATATAGAAATTCATGAAAATGAAAACACAACATACCAGAATTACTGGGACACAGCGAAAGCAGTGATATGAGGGAAATTTATATCAATGCAGACATGCTTAAGAAACAAGAAAAATAACAAGGAAACAACTTAATATACCCTCTTAAAGAACTACAAATAGAAGAGCACACAAAACCCAAAGCCAGCAGAAGAAAAGAAATAACAAAAATTAAAGCAGAGCTATACAAATTAAATAACAAAGGACAATACAAAAAAATAATATTACAAACAGCTGGGTCTTTGAGAAAGTCAACAAAATTGACAAAACCTTGGCGAGACGAATCAAAGGATGAAAAGAAAGGACACAAATATCCAAAAGTAGAAATGAAAGGTGAGAAATTAACACTGATAACTACAGAAAAACATAGAATTATAAGATAATCTTATGAAGAACTTATGCCACTAAATTTAACAACCTAGAAGAAATGGACAATTTTCTAGTACCTTATAGCTTACCTAGATTCAACCAAGAAGATCTCGATAATCTAATTACACCATGTCATAGTGAAGAGATTAAAATGACTATTCTTATCTACCTAAAGGCAAAAACCATGGACCAGCTAGTTTCACCAGTGAATTTACCAAGCATTCAAATAATAATAAACACTTATCCACCTCAGACTCATCCAAAAATTTGAAGAAGAAGCAATATTTCCTAACTCGTTTTATGAGAGCCACATTACTCTAATACAAAAGCCTGGAAAAGACAATACAAAGAAAGAAAACTATAGACCAATATCTCTGATGAACAGAGATGCAAATATTCTAAACGCAATATTAGCAAACAGAATATACCGATGCATCAAATAGATCATACATCAAGACAAAGTGCGATTCATCCCAGGAGCACAAGGATGGTTCAACATACGAAAATCAAACAATGTGATACACCACAGAAACCAAACCCAAGATAAAGGATGTATGACCACTTCCGTTGATGCAGAAAAAGCTTTCAACAAGATACAGCATCCATTTATGATCAAAAGACTAAATAAAATAGGTATAGAAGACAAGCATCTCAACATAATAAAGGCCATATATGACAATGGGGAAAAGCTGAATCCTATTCCCTTAAAATCAGGAACAAGACAGGGATGCTCACTGTCACCACTGTTATTGAATATAGTAATGGAAGTTCTAGCCACAGCAATCTTGCAAGAGAAAGGAATCAAAAGTATCCAAATTTGAAAGAAGGGGTCAAATTGGCACTATTTACTGATGACATGACGCCTTATATAAAAAATTCCAAAGATTCTACCAGGAAACAATTACAAGCAATAAACGAATATAGTAAAGTCACAGGATACAAAATAAATGTGAAAATATCAACAGCAATCCTATATACAAACAACAAATCCACAAAGAAGAAATGAGGGAATCAATTCCCTTTGCTATCAAAACAAAATGAATGAAATACCTGAGAATTAAATTAATGAAGAAAATGTCAGACCTATACACAGAAAAGTACAAGACACTCTTGAAAGAAATTGAAACAGACTTTAAGAGGTGGAAAAATATCCCCTGTTCATGGATAGGAAAATTTAACATTGTTAAAATGGACATTCTCCTAAAGCAATCTACATATTTAATGCAATACCCATGAATATCCCACAATCATACTTTCATGAAATAGAAAAAAGAATTAGTTAATTTATATGGAAGCATAAATGACCTCGAATGGCCAGAGCAATACTACATAAAAAGAATAAGGCTGGTGGCATTACATTCCCTGACTTCAATTTCTATTACAAAGCATCAATAGACAAAACAGCTTGGTACTGGCAGAAAAACAGAAATATAGACCAATGGAGTAGAACTGAAAACCCAGAAATAAACCCACAAATTTATGGACAAATAATTATCGATAAAGGAGCAAAAAACATACAACGAGGAAAACACAGCCTCTTTAGTAGGTGGTGTTGGGAAAACTGGAATCCTATATGCAAAAAATAAACTTGAGCTGTGAACTCTTTCCATATACAAAATTAACTCGAAATGGATTAAAGACCTTCATATCATACCTGCAACAATAAACTGTATAGAAGTAAGCATTGGTACTAAACTTATAGACCTAGGACTGAAGAAAGACTTCGTGAACCTGACTTCAAAGGCAAAGGAAGTAAAAGAAAAAATAAATGATTGGGATTTTATCAAACTAAAAAGCTTCTGCACAGGAAAAGAAACCATCAACAAAGTACAGAGACAGCCAATTGAATGGGAGTATTATTTGCAAATGACGCATCAGATAAAGGTCTAATATCTAAAATACATAAAGAACAAATAACACTTAGTAACAAAAAAACAAGCAACCCAATTTTAAACCGGGCAGAAGAACTAAACAAGCACGTCTTCCACGAAGAATTACAAATGGCCAACAGACATATGAAAAAATGCTCAACCTCATTAGCTATCAGGAAAATGCAAATCGAAATCACAATGAGGTATCACCTCACCGCGGTTAGAATGGCTATTAACAACAAGAGAAGAAATAACAAGTGCTGGAGAGGATGTGGAGAAAAAGGGACTCTGGTACACTACTGGTGGGAATGAAAACTGGTACAACCACTGAGGAAGGCAGTGTGGAGGTTCCTCAGAAACCTGGGAATGGAGTTACCATATGACACAGGAATCCCTCTTCTGGGGTGTCTACCCAAAAAAACCTGAAAACCTTTGTCCACAAAGACTTAAGTACCCAAATGTTCATGGCAGCGCTGTTCACAGTGAACATAGCATGGAAAAAATCAAAGTGCCCTGCGACACATGAATGAATAAAGAAGCTGTGGTACATATACCCAATGGAATATTGCTCAGCTTTAAGAAAAGATGAAATAGTTTCATTTGCAACAAAATGGATAGACCTGAAGATCATCATACTTAGGGAAATAAGTCAGACAGAAAAAACAAAGAAGTGTATGACTTCACTCATATGCGGAATATAAAACTGAAAGTAACAAAGAGATAAGAAATGAAGAAACAAATAACCAACACATGGACATAATCAATAGTTCCATGTATATTTGGGAATGAGTGGGTTAGGGAAAGAAAAAAGGGAGGGGGTGTGAGAGGATGGAGGAGAAGGTAAATATATGGTAATGGAAAGAGAAATCACACTGGGTGTTGAACTTATTACACAATAAGTTGACAATGCATTGTAGAATTGTATGCAAGAAACCTATGTTATCCTTGCTAACAGATGTCACCCCAAGAAGTCTAAGAATAAAAATGAATTTAAAAATTTTCTTCCAATGTTTTAGAAGTAAAATATCCAGTGAGCTTCATAGAAGGCAGGCCTGAACAACATGTGGCCCAGGATGGTTTTGAATGTAGCCCAATACAATTACTTAAAATGTAATATTTTGGGGCATATTTTAGTTAGAGCTTATGAGCTATTGTTAGTATTAGTGCATTTTATGGGTTAACCAAGACAATTCCATTTCCAATGTGGCCCAGGGAAGCCAAAGTGTTAGATATCACTCACGTAAACGATTGTCCTTTAGTGAAAGTGATAATTCAAAACACCTGTTCAACTCAACACTTCTATTCTACTCAAAGTTCTGTTAGTCCTTTCCTTGGTAAATCTTGATTTTTCTTTTGCTTTTTCATAAGCAAATTCTAAAAGTTGACACACTTATTTTAATGAAATTTGATTATTCACAGTAATAGTACCAGGTTTTAATTAAATTTGAAAGTTGAAATAAAGTTAGATGTTAAATGAAATCCAGCATAGTGATTGTTTTTATGTGTCCCACATGTTCTCAAGAAGGAACTTTGAATTTGTGCCGATGATAATGATTAGACAGCAAAAGAGTTAATAGAAATAATCTTGAGGGCGCTAGCAGGAATCAGGTTTAGCTGAGCTTAGTTAGCTACAAATAAAAGAACTCATATGGCTACTGCTCTGTCTACAGTGAACCTGATCTTGGAAAACAAGCTTACCTGAGCTTGGCTAGCTGCAAGGAAAATTTTACTGTGGGCCTATTCTACCTGAGAAATTTTACAGGTGACCACATCTTGATATTGTAGAATTTGTCTGTACATTTTCTGTATAAGAAGAGCTAACCCAAAGTTCAGGGCAACTGTGTGACTTGGACCCTGTTACATTAATCTGCCATGCCCATACTTCTCTCTTTGATTGAAACCTTCCAACATGGATTTTCAGATCCCTCATGAACATTTCACATTCTGTCAATAGTCAGGGGCATCCAATAACCAGAAGAGAAGATATTAAATGACAGTTGCTATTTCCACAAATTAAATATCACCTTTTAATTTTGTTGATGTTCACAAATATGTCTTCAATTCTTGGAGGTTGGAGGGCAAGATGGTGACTTGAGAGGAGGTCCCAAAAGCCTCTCCCAGAAAACACAATTGAACAGCCCCCAGGATCCAAGAAAGTGCCTCTGAGTGACAAAAACAGCAGCTGAGGAATCCATGTATTGCATGTAAACACCTGATATTTAGAGAGAAGTGGGCTAGTCAGAGAGAAGGGAGGGATCAAAGAAAGATCGCAAAAGGACCCGATCCTGGGTGACCATCCAGGAACAATGCAGTGCATGGGAGGGGGAGAGGACAAGAGGTGACAAGAGGAAAAGCCCTAGCAAAGTGGTAGAACAGTGGGAGTCATTGGGGAGCTGGGCTGGGGAGCTGGAATTTGGAGCGGCGAGTTGGGGACAGAGCTTGGGAGCCAGCCTCTGTAACTTTTGAGTGTTAGCAGGGCCGAGCAAGGACTCTGAACTGTAGAGACGACATTATGGCTCTTGGTTCTCTTGGGAAACACAACGCAGGCCCGCTCGGCTCCTGCGCAGGACTGGGGATACTGGTCACAGCGTTCAGTTCCTGGTTACTTCCCACTGCGGGGGCTAGCCGGCTGCGAAGCGAACAGGGCACGACCCCTGCAATAGGCTGCGGCTTCCATTCCTGCCCGCTGTGAAGGTTGACCTGCTGCTGGCGTTGCTCGTGCGCCTCCTGCATGGGGTGCAATTTCCGTACGGCCCGCTGCAAAGACAAGCTGGCTCCTTTCTGCTGCGGGGTCAATACAACAGCTTCAGACTTGTGTGCATGCCTGCTCGCAAGCCCCTGGCTCCTAAAAGCTATTCGAGTCCACAGACTCTTCCCCAACACTTGATCGCTGGAGCAGACCTCCAAAGAAAGGCGTTTTTTATACCATTCACCCCAGCCAGCAGGAGCAGCCTCGGCCCACATCAGCCAGCTTCCCCACCATAGGGCTGAAGGAGGAGTTGTCCCAGTGTATCTTTTCTTGGCCTCTTTCCTTTCCTACAGCCTCCCCAACCAACTAAATGCAGGAAGTGAAGGGACCATGACAGATGCACACTGACTCCAAATGTAGCAGGAGACAAGAAATAAGGAATAGACAACCCCTCTCTCTCAAAATTTGCCCCGCACAGTGCCAGCTTGTGTCTGCCCTACACCAAGAATCCACAGAAGTACCAATATGGGCTTTGGTGCACTACTGCTGAAAATAACACCCTCATGTCAATGAGGAAGAACCCAGCATACAGAAGGAATCCTTAATATTAAAACTCCTCAAAAAGATCAGGAAATTTATCAAAACAGCATTTTAGATCTAGAAGTTACTGGAGTAAGTGACAGAGAATTTCAAGTAGTCATTCTAAAGGCTCTTAGAAAAATTAAAACATACTGGCAGTTCACCATATATAAGATATACAACAGAGGGAGAGAAGACAAGATGGCGACTGGAGAGGAGGTTCCTAAAGCCTCTCCCAGAAAACACAATTGAACGGCCGTCCAGGAGCCAAGAAAGCGGACCCTGAGTGACAAACCGGCTGCTGAGAAATCCACAAATCGCAAGTAAACCTGAAGGCTGGCGAGAAAGGGGCGAGTCGGGGAGAGGGAAGGGAGCAGAGACG
>PVJL010020133.1:0-12507 GCA_004026885.1 Lyroderma lyra
GAAAACAAGGGAGGGATTAGAGACAGATCACAAACCTATGCCACCACAGTTAACTAGAAAGAAATCAGGGAACACCATAATATAGGAAAGGGGAGAGGCCAAGCGGTGACGAGAGTGGAGGTCAGAGTGGCGGGAATGCTGAGAGAGTGTGAGGGAGCTGAACCTAAAAGCAGCATATTAGAGACAAAGTCTGGGACCTAATCTCTGAAACTCTGAGTAGCAAGGAAGCCTAGCGAGGCATGTGAACTGCCCTAGGTGGGAATAGGATCCCAGATACAGCACTGTGACTCACAGCACATGCTTGCAAATGCAGCCAAGAGCAGTTGCTCTAAAAACAAATTGCTGAAACACTGGCCCAGGGTGAAATGCTGTAGAAGGAAGGAAGGTGGGTGTATTTGAAGGCATTCACTTTGACAATGTGAACGGCCACAGCCTAAATTCCCTGTATCCCCCAACTTCCTAAACAAAATGCAGAAAGCAGAGAAGCCTCAGCTTGCATTTTCTTGGCCTCCTTCTTCTCCCACACCTTCCCCAATGAACTGTAGAAAGTGGAGAGATCGCGGACCACTGCACCCTGCCCCCAAACACTGGTAGAGACCTGATATATGGCTTAAAAAACTCCTCTCCCTCTCCCAAAACGTGCCCCCCAGCAACTCTTAGTGTCTGTTCTACAGGAAGACACCAGAAAAATACTAATCAGAAAAGAAAGGGATTTCCTGGGCTCTGCTGGAAATAAAGCCCTCATGTCAAAGAAGAATACAATAGACAATAGGAGTACATTAGGATTTAAAGATGCACAGAAGGAAAATGAAAATGTCCAAAAAAGAATTTTATAGGTCTAGAAATTTATGAACTAAGTGAGAGAGAATATAAGGTAGCCATTCTAAAGGCTCTCAGAGAAATGAAAACATACTGGCAGGACACCATAGCAGGGACGAATGATCTCAGAAAGAAAAATCTGTGAACAAAAGGAACATTTTAACAAAGAAATTGAAATTATAAGAATGAAATGGAAATTCAGGAGATAAATAATACAATAAAAGAACTGAGAAATGAAATAACTGCCATAAGAAAAAGGACCAACCAGATGGAGGAAAGAATTAGTGATATTGAAGATCAGAACATGAAAACATTTCAGGAAGAGGAAGATAGGTAATATAAAATCAAAAGGATTGAAAGAACCCTGCAAGAATTATCTGACTCCATGAAGAATAAACTATGTCAGAATAATAGGATTGGAAGAAGGAGCAGAGAATTCTACAGAGAGCATACTCAAACAAATAGTATATGAGAACTTTCCAAACCAATTGAAAGATCTACAGCCCCAAATTAAAAAAAAAAAATAATAAGTTCCCTATATACCTGGACCCTAACAGGTCTTCTCCAAGACATTGTACTGAAGATGTCAAAAACCAAAAACAAACTGATAATTCTCAAGATTCCAGGGGAAAAAGAACTATAATCTTTAGAGGTAAATTCATCAGGTTATCATCAGATTTCTCAGCAGAAACTCTATAAGCCAGGACAGAGTGGAATCAAATTTTCAAAATATTAAAAGAGAGAAAGTTTGAACCAAGAATAAATTATCCAGCAAAATTATCCTTCAGATATGAAAGAGAAATAAAGACCTTTTCAGAAACACAGAAGCTGAGGGAATTCACCAGAATGAGACTTGCACCTCATGATACACTGAAGGAGCCTCATCAACTGGAAATAAAACATCAGAATAAATGGAATAAAGTTGGGACAACAAAAACAACAACAACAACAAAGTAATAAAGGGCATAGGAAATCTCATACATCAATTATAACTCTAAATGTTAATGGACTAAACTCACCAATAAAAAGACACACAGGTAGCAAAGTAGATTAAAAAACAAAACCCCCCTTCACATGCTATCTCCAAGAGACACACCTCAGCCATAAGGACCAACACAGACTCAGAGTGAAAAGATGGGAAACAATGCTCCAAGCAAATGGTAACCAAAGAAAAGCAGGAATTGCCATAATGATATATGATGAAACAAACTTCAGGTTAAAAAGATAACAAGAGACAAAGATGGATATTACATAGTGATAAAAGTCACAATACAAGAAGACGTGACACTAATTAATATATATATATATATGCTCCCAACCAGGAAGCACCAAAATATACAAAGAAACTACTAACAGATTTGAAAGGAGAAATTGATGAAAGTACAAAGATTGTAGGAGACCTAAACACTCCCTTACCAGCCATGGACAGATCATCCAAACAGAAAATAAATAAGGAAATATCAACTCTAAATGACACATTACAGCTATTGGACATAATTGACATTTACATGACACTTCATCCATCAAAAAGAGACTACACCTTCTTTACTAGTGCACAGGGAACATTCTCAAGGATAGACCATATAGTGGTACACAAAACTAGCCTCAGCACATTCAAGAGGATGGAAATCATACCAAGTGTATTCTCATACTACAAAGTTTTGAAATTGGAGATCAACTGTAAAAGGAAAGCAGAAAAAAACACATATATATGGAGATTAAACAACATCTTATTAAAAAGTGACTGGATCAAAGAACAAATAAAAGAAGAGATATAAAAATGCATAAAAATTAATGACATTGAAAATACAACATATCAAAATGATAGGAATTTAGTGAAAACAGTAATATGAGGAAAATTTATATCATTACAGGCCTATCTTAAGAAACAAAAAAAATCACAGGTAAACATCCTAACATCCAATCTTAAAGAACTAGGAAAAAGAAAAAAAGACAAAACACAAAATCAGCAGAAAAAATAAATAATGAAAATTAAAGCAAAGGTAAATGATATCTAGAACAGAAAGGCAATGGAGAATATTTATATGTCAAAGAACTGGTTCTTTCAGAAAGTCAACAAAATTGACAAACCCCTGGTTTGACTTACGAAAAGGCAAAATATCCAAAGGACACAAATATTCAAAATTAGAAATGAAAGGGGAGAAACTACAACTGATAAGATCAAAATACAAAGGATTATAATAAAATATTTGAAGGGCTTTATGCCACTAAATTTAACAACCTAGAAGACATGGACAAGTTCTGAGAAACTTATAGCCTACCTAGACTAAACCAAGAAGAACTGAATAATCAAAACAGGCTAATCAATAGTAAAGAAATTGAAATAACTATCCACAACCTACCTAAAGGCAAGAGCCCTGGAACGATGGTCTCAGCAATGATTTTTACCAACCATTCAAAGAAAACCTAACACCCTGTTCAGACTCTTCCAAAAAATTATAGCTGAGGCAATATTTCCTAACTCATTCTATGAGGCCAACATTACCCTAATACCAAAATCTGGTAAAGACAACACCAAAAAAAGAAAACTATAGACCAACATCTCTGATGAACACAGATGCAAAAATCGTAAACAAAACGTTAGCAAATAGAATACAAAAATGCATAAAAAAGATTATATATACATCATAATCAAGTGTGATTCATCCCAGGTGCACAAGGATGGTTCAACCTATGAAAATCAATCAATACGATACACCACATAAACAAAATATAAGATTGAGACCACATGATCATATCAATTGATGCAGAAAAAGCATTTACAAGATAGAACATCCATTTATGATCAGAACACTGAATAAAATGTGTGTAAAAGGAAATTATCTCAACATAACAAAGGCCATATATGACAAACCCTCAATTAATATCATACTGAATGGGGAAAAGCTGAAGCCCATCCCCCTGTCACCACTGCTATTCAATATAGTACTGGGAGTTCTAGCCACAGCAATTAGGCAAGAGAAAAGAATAAAAGGTATTCAAATTGGGAGCAAAGATGTAAAATTGTCACTCTTTGCAGATGACATGATCCTTTATGTACAAAATTTCAAAAACTCCACTGAATTTAACAACCTAGAAGAAATGGACAAGTTCTTAGAAACTTTTGACCTACCTAGATTGAACCAAGAATAACTGGATAATCTAAATAGACTAATCAATGGTACAGAAATTGAAATGACTATTCATAATCTCCCTAGAGGCAAAATCCCTAGACCAGACCAGATGGTCTTACCAATGAAATCTACCAGGCATTCAAAGAAGAATTAATACCTTTCCTCCTCAGACTCTTCCAAAAAATTAAAGAGGAAGCAATACTTCCTAACTCATTATATGAGGCCAACATTACCCTAATACCAAAGCCTGGTAAAGACAACACATAAAAAGAAAACTATAGACCAATATCTCTGATGAACACAGATGCAAAAATCCTGAACAAAATATTAGCAAATAGAATACAACAATGTATCAAAAACATCATACATCATGATCAAGTGGGATTCAGCCCGGGAGCACAAGGATGGTTCAACACATGAAAAATCAATCAGTGTGATACACCTTATAAACAAAATGAAAGATAAAGACCATATGGTCATATCAATTGATGCAGAAAAAGCTTTCAACAAGGTACAACGTCCATTTATGATCAAAACACTGAATAAAATGGGTGTAAAAGGAAAGTATCTCAACATAATAAAGGCCATATACAACAAACCCTCAGCTAGCATCATACGGAATGGGGAAAACCTGAAGCCTATTGCCCTAAAATCAGGAACAAGACAGGAATCCCCGTTACCACTGCTATTCAATATAATACAGGAAGTTCTAGCCACAGCAAGGGAGAAGAATAAAAGGCATTCAAATTGGGAAAGAAGAGGTCAAATAGTCACTATTTGCAGATGACATAATCCTTTCTATTGAAAATTCCAAAGATTCTACCAGAAAATTATTAGAAACAATAAATGTATACAGTAACGTCACAAGATACAAAATCAATGTACAAAAATCAACACCATTTTTATATACAAACGATGAATCTTCATAAAAAGAAATGAGGGAGTCAATTCCTTTTGCTATCACAACGAAAAGAATGAAATACCTGGGAATTAACAATGTGATAGACTTGTACATGAAAAACTATAAGACACTTTTGAAAGAAATTGAAACAGACACAAAGAAATGGAAAAACATCCCCTGTTCATGGATAGGAAGACTTAACATTGTGGAAATGGCCATTTTGCCCAAAGCAATCTACAGATTTAATGCAATTCCTATCAAAATCCCACAATCATGTTTTCATGAAGTAGAAAAAAGAATTATCAGATTTATATGGAACCATAAAAGACCTCGAATTGCCAAAGCAATACTATAAAAAGAATAAAGCTAGTGGTATTAAATTCCCTGACTTCAACTTATATTACAAAACATCAATAATCAAACATCTTGGTAGTAGCAGAAAAACAAACATAGACCAATGGAACAGAACTGAAAACTGAGAAATAAATCCACGAATATATGGACAAATAATTTTTTATAAAGGAGCAAAAAATATGCAATGGGATAAAATCAACCTCTTCAGTAGGTAGTGATGGGAAAGCCAGAAAAACATATGCAAAAGAATGAATCTGAGCTGTGAACTCTCACCATATACAAAAATTAACTCAAAATGGATTAAAGACCTTCATATAAGACCCAAAACAATCAACTGTGAAGAAGAAAACATCAGTACTAAATTTATAGGCCTAGGGGTTAAGGAAGACTTCAGCAACCTGACCTCAAAGACAAGAAAAGTAAAAGCAAAAATAAATGAATGGGACTATATCAAACTAAAAAGCTTCTGCAAAAGAAACCATCAACAAAGCAAAGAGACAGCCAACTGAAAGGGAGAAAATGTTTGTAAAAAACACATCTGATAAGGGTCTAATATCTAAAATATATAAAGAACTAATACGACTTACCAACAAAAAAACAAGCAACCCAATTAAAAAGGGGGCAGAAGGACTAAATAGACACTTCTCCCATGAAGAAATACAAATGGCCAGCAGACATATGAAAAAATGCTCATCCTCATTAGCTATCAGGGAAATGCAAATCAAAACTACAATGGGATACCACTTCACATCTTTTAGAATGGCTATTGTCAACAAGACAAGGAAGAACAAGTGCTGGAGAGGCTGTGGAGAAAAAGGAACTCTCGCACACTGCTGTTGGGAGTGCAAACCGGTATGATCATTCTGGAAGACAGTGTAAAGCTTCCTCAGAAATTTAGAAATGGAACTACTATATGACCCAGCAATCCTTTTTTCAGAGATCTATGCAAAAACTTGAAAACCTTAGTCCACAAAGACTTTCTACCCCAATGTTCATTGCAGCATTGTTCACAGTGGCCAAGACATGAAAACATCAAAAATGCTCTACGATGGAAGACTGAATAAAGAAGCTCTGGTAAATATACACAATGGAATATTACTCATCTACAAGGAAAGATGAAATACTGCCATTTACAACAAAATGGATGGACCTAGAGATCATCATGCTAAGCAAAATAAGCCTGACACAAAAATAGCAAAAATTGTATGACTTCACTCATATGCAGAATATAAAACTGAAAGCAACAAAGAAAAAACAAACAAACAAACAAAAACCCATGGACACAATCACTAGTCTAATGTTTATTTGGGGATAAGTGGAGAAGAGATGGAAAAAGGGGGAGGGGGTGATAGGAAGGAGCTAAATATACAGTGGTGGAAAGAGTGAACTTATTATACAACAAGTTGATGATGCACTGTAGAATTGTACACCTGGAGCATATGTAATTCTTGTTAATCAATGTCACCCCAATAAATCTAACAATTAAAAATTGGTAAAAAAAATATGTCTTTGCAATTGACTACTTAAATGATGTAGTAGCCATAATCTTGTCTAAGTGTAAACATTTCATCACTCATACTGGGATAGTCTATCATGTTGTTTCTTGGTGTGACACAATATGAAATAAATGAAGTATCTATGAAAAAAACTGAATCTTCCAAAAAAGACAGGGTCAATACCTTTTGCTATTGTAACAGAAAAAATGGAATACCTGGGAATTAACAAAGAATGTGACAAACTTATACCTGACAAACTATAAGACAATTTTGAAACAAATTGAAAAGGACAGAAAAAAATGGAAAGATATTCCCTATGCGTGAATAGGAAGACAACATAGTTAAAACGGCCATATCACCCAAAGCAATTTACAGATATAATGCAATTCCCATCAAAATCCCACAATCATATGAAATAGATTTAAAAATTATCAGATTATTATGCAACCACAAAAGACCTCAAATGGCCAAAGCAATACTACATTAAAAGAATAAGACTGATGGTATCATACCCCCTAATTTCAATTTACATGACAAAGTATCAATAATCAAAACAGCTTGGTATCAGCAGAAAAACAGACACACAGACCAATGGAACAGAATTGAAAACCCAGAAATAAATCCACAAATTTTTGGACAAATAATTTTTCATAAAGGAGCAAAAATTACACAATGGGGAAAAAGACAGCCTCTTCAGTAGATGGTGCTGGGAAAACTGAAACATGCAAAAGAATAAATCTGAGCTGTGAACTCTCACCAAATACTAAAATTAACTCAAATGGATTAAAGACTTCCATACAGACCTGAAACAAAAAGCTGTATAGAATAAAACATTGGTACTAAATTTATATACCTAGGGCTGAAGGAAGGCTTCATGAACCTGACCTCAAAGGCAAGAGAAGTAAAAGTGAAAATACTTGAATGGGGCTATATCAAACTAAAAAGCTTCTGCATAGCAAAGAAACCATCAACAAAGCAAAGAGACAGCCAACAGAAAGGGAGAAAATGTTTGCAAACAACACATCTGATAAGGGTCTAATATCTAAAAAATATATAAAGAACTAATATGACTTAACAACAAAAAAACAAACCCAATTAAAAAGGAGGCAGAAGGACTAAACAGACACTTCTGCAAAAGAAATACAAATGGCCAGCAGACATATGAAAAAATGCTCATCCTCATTAGCTATTAGGGAAAGGCAATGAAAATCACAATGAGAAAACCTCGCACCTTTTAGAATGGCTATTATCAACAAGACAAGTAATATCAAGTGCTGGAGAGGATGTGGAGAAAAAGGAACTCTCGCACACTGCTGATCAGTGTGCACACTGGTACAATCACTATGGAAGACAGTGTGGAGGTTCCTCAGAAAAATAGGAATGCAGTTGCCATATGATCTAGCAATCACCCATCTGGGTATCTACCCCCCCAAAAAAAAAATAACTTGAAAACCTTAGTCTGCAAAGACTTATGTACCCCAATGTTCATTGCAGCATTGTTCACAGTGACCAAGACATAGAAACAACCAAAGTGCCTGGTGACAGATGACTGGATAAAGAAGCTCTGGTACATATACACAATGGAATACTACTCAGCTGTAAGAAAAGATGAAATATTGCCATTTGCAACAAAATGGATGGACCTGGAGATCATCATGCTTAGTGAAATAAGCCAGACAGAAAAATCCAAGAACCATATGACTTCACTCTTATGTGGAATATAAAACTGACAGCAACAGAGAAAAAAAAAACCAATAAAAAAATTCATGGACACAATCAATAGTTTAATGGTTATTTGGGGGCAAGAGAAGAAGGGGTGGGAGAGGAGGGAGGGGGAACCCAATATATGGTGATGGAAATAGAACTCACACTGGGTGGTAAACATACAATGCAACAAATAGGTGATGCTCTGTAGAATTGTACGCCTGGAATCTACATAATTCTTGCTAACCAATGTCACTTCAATAAGTCCAACAATAAAAAATATATATTTATATTTTTAAAAAATCACTATTAGACAATGTTTTCAGGCAAAATACACAGACGTATTGTAAAATCAGTGAGTGGAAATTGAGAAGATACAGAATGTAACTATAGTCTCAAAATATCTCCCCACACATTTAACATAACCAGTAATAAGACATTGACATTATGTGTACCGTGAAAACAATAAAACATTACTTCTGAGGTACTATGGCAAAAAATGTATAATCTCCATCTATTTAGGAAAAAACATCATACATACTCAAATTCAGAGACATTCGGTAAAATACTTGACCAGTGTCATCAAAAGGGAAAAGGACATGTAATCACAAGGAAAGAGTGACAGACTGTCACAGATTGGTGAAGATGAAGATCTTTTGCTGGATCCTGGAAAAGAAAAAGATATATTGGGGAAGAACTGGTGAAATTTTAGTATGGTCCACAGTTGATTTTATAGTATGGTACTAATGTTAATTTCCTGGTTTTTATAATTTTACTTTGCTTTATCAATTGTTAATGTTAGGGGAAGTGGGCTCAAAGTATTTGCAAACTCTGTCATATTTTTTAACGTTTTTATAAATTTAGCATTTCAAAACATAAAGGCTTAAAACATCAAAATAATTTAAATATTTTATTATATTAATTCTTTAGTAAGCAATATCTTTCAGATTATTTAAATCATAATTTGTATCATTTGGCTGACTTTCCTGTTTCCTCTTTTCTTTTTAACAGCTTATTGAGGTATACTTTGCATACCATAAAATTCACCTGTTTAAATACGCAATTCAATATCTTTTAGTACATTTACAAAATTGTGCAACTATGACCACACTTCAATTTTAGAGCATTTCCATCACTTCAAAAAGATCCCTCATGACCACCTAAAGTCACTCTTCATTCTCATCCCAGTCCCAAACATCCACTACTCTACTTTCTCTATAAATTTTTCTTTGCAGGATATTTCATAAAAATTAAAGCATACAATATATGATCTTTCATGTCTGGCTTTGTGCACTTAGCATAATGTTTTTGAGTTCTATCCATTTTATATGCTTCGTTAGTATTTTGTTCATTTTTATTACTGAACGATAGTCCGTTGCATAGATACATGTTTAAAATCTCTTCACCAGTTGATGAACAATAAGCATGATGGTCTCTAGGCTTTGGCTATTATGAGTTAAGTCTACTATAAACAGTAATGTTTATCCGCAAATAAGTTTTCAGTTGTCTTGTATAAATTCCTAGAAATGGAAATGCTACATCATATGGAAAATTCATGTTTAACTTTTTAAGAAACTGCCAAACTGTTTTTCAAAGTGGGCTGTACTATTTTGCACACTCACTAGAGGTTTTAATTTCTCCACATCTAACAATACTTATTATTGTGCATCTTTTTTTTTCAAATTATATTCACCGCAGTAGGTGTGAAGAGGACAAATTTAAACTTAATCTGTTGAAATATCAGGGATACACCTATGCAGTTGATGTAAAGGGCATTGTAATATGTTGATCTATCCAACACTGGAATAGGCTTTCTTGTGAAATAGAGATTACTTCAGTACTGCATTTGTTCAAGCAGAAGCTATAAAATGTTTTGTCAGGGGCATCACAGGAACTATTACTACATTGAATAAACTAATAAATATGAAAAATGTAAAGTTATATGCTATGTGTATTCTCTATTCTTTTTTTGGGGGGGTGGGGTTCATAGTTTCCTGGCTGGGAATTGAACCCAGGCTGCAGTGTTGAGAGCCCCGAAGTCTAGCCACTACACCACCAGGGGTTGCCCTGACTGCTCTATTATAAATAATAAATAGCTATTATAAATGATGATATCCTTATTTTAAATTTGATGACTGGAGAAACAGAGAAATTAAATACCATGATTCCTCTCTTTCAGCTATTAAGTCGTTGATCAGGGATTTAAACTTATGTTTATAAGAATCCAAATAAACTTGGCTCTTTGCTCTTTCTACCGCTCTATACCAAAAATGTTGATAGGAAACTCGAGAAAGCATATGATATTTTTCTGTGTTCCTCCTAGGAAGACATGGCATAGCACATGGAACACTAAAGTCATGCTTAGGTATTTATGAATAATTATTATAAATACCATGGGTTTCAGGAATGAATAAATCACTGTGAGATAAAATATTAATGAAGGGTTTGTAGAGAAAATAATGTTGAAACTTAACTGGAGAGTAGATTTAAGAAGGTAAAGATAAAAAAAAAATCCATTCCTGTTCAACAATGCAATACTGTGATGAGATCAGAGAGAAAGTAAGGCAAATTGAGGAAATGAGGCAAACAGTATCACTAGATAAGAGGCATTTCTTCAGAGGATGGCAGAAGATAAAGATTTTGTGATGATAATAATAGAAAGTTTACAGACAATTTTGAATATTAAACAGATATAATTTATATATTAGGCAATCGGGAGCAGTAAAGGGGAGAGATAAATAAGTTTTTTATGAGGACTGACAAAGAAGATGAATACAGAATCACTTGATATATTAGACAAGTGCGCGAGATGGGACATCAAACACCACTGTGAAAATCTAGGTATAAAATATGCAGAGGCAGGATTAAGCAAAGTCCATGGGAGTTGAAGATACAATAGAAATAAGCAGTTTAAAGAACAATTTCACATAATGCAACATCTAATCAGGTTTAGGGGATGAAGGAAAGAGTGAAAGAAAATTCTTAAATATCAATTTAGGCTTTATTGATTCTAAAAGCATAGAAAAAAACATTTCCCAAAAGGTTGAAATAAAAACCTTTACAAAAAGAGTAAGAAACGTACTGAAAAATTTATCCTGATAATTATTCAGTCAATTCTCTAAGGTTTCATTATCATACACTTGAGAGTTGGTTGTGACGTTCCAAAGAGCTCCCTCTGTGTTTGAGGCTGATGTAATAGCACCTAAACTCTGGGCATGTCTCCCTAGATGATGGGATGGAACTCCCTGATGATGTATGGCAATACGAACCTGCTTATGCACATCTGTGGCATGACAGCGTTAATTAGAAGAGCAGGGGCATACAAATCTGGAATATTTGCAAAATATATATGCTTCATGAGAGTAAGATTTATCATTTGTACTTGTGTTACCATCATTTAGGAAGTACATTTCTCCAAATAATCCTTACAGTCTTTTATGTGCCTCAAAAAGATTGTGGTTCCCACATTGAAAGATTCATTTTGAAAGAACAGCAAGAAAACACTAGAACAGACCAAAAGAGTGAATAGAAACTATATTTTTCCCATTTATGGGCAAGAGCAAGACGGTGACATTTGAGGAAACATGAATGGCTATTTATTATATCTACTGAGGTCAGTTTTGTTGCAAAGGGGAAAACCAGCCACTCTGTGTGTATGATGGTCATGGAAACTGATGACTCCAACCAGACTGTGGTGACCCACTTTTTCCTGGAGGGTCTGATGTACACAGCTGAACATCCTGGCCTTTTCTTTCTCCTCTTCTTCTTTATCTATAGCATTACCTTGACTGGGAATCTTCTCATTCTCACAACTGTGGTCTCTGACCCCCACCTCTGCTCTCCTATGTACCACTTCCTGGGGCACCTCTCCTTCCTGGATGCATGTCTGTCTACAGTGACATTGCCCAAGGTCATGGCAGGTCTCCTGACTCTGGATGGCAAGGTGATCTCCTTTAAGGGCTGTGCTATACAATTGTACTTCTTCCACTTCCTGGCCAGCACTGAGTGCTTCCTATACACAGTCATGGCCTATGACCGCTACCAAGCTATCTGTCAACCCTTACACTACCCAGTTGCCATGAACAAATATATGTGTGCA
>PVJL010020134.1:0-12570 GCA_004026885.1 Lyroderma lyra
TTATTTCTCATATTTCCGTCTCAATCTTTCTTATGTTTTGAATTTCTTTGTTAAATTGTTCTTTTTGTTCACAGAGTTCCTTTTTTATGTCGTTTATATCCTTTTTTATGTTATTTATCTCAGCTATGGTGTTCTGCCAATAGGTTTTCATTTCTCTCACAGCCTTTAGAATGGCTGCTTTAAATTCTCCGTCACTTAAGTTCGACCCTTCCAGATGTAACAAGCTGTCTTCTGGGTAAATTTCATGTTCTTTCTGAGGAGTTTTAGTTTTTAAGGAATTCATCCTGTCCGCTGGGATCTTCCTCTTTGACATGAGGGCTCTATGTTCACTGCCCAGATTATTGCTTTTGTGGTGTCTTGCTGGAGGGCAGACACTAGGTGGCGCTGGGGTCAAGTTTTGGGGGAGAGGGGGCTGTTTGTTTCTTGTTTCTGATCTCCTACTGCATTTGGAGGCTATGCGCATATATCCTGGGGAGAGGCCAACAAAAGACTTTCCAAAGGCTTCTGCCCTTTGCTGGGGAAGCTGTTTTTGCTAGCTGGGGTGAATGCTAGCAAATCAAATCAGTCTTTCTTTCCAGCCCTGATTCAGTACCTGGCTGTCTAAAGGCTCATACTGCTTTTGGAACTCTGGGGTGCACGAGGAAGTGCCCGTTCCATATATCCAAAGCTGTGGGCCTGACCTGAGACAGCAGGGTCGCCTTTGCAGCAGGCTGGGAACAGGAACTGCAGCCCTGTGTAGGTCTCCAGGAGACTTAGAGCTGGGGTGTTATCTTTGCAGTTCAGAGTCCTCGCTCAGCCCTTCTACCACTCAAAAGTTCCAGAGGCTGGCTCCCAAACTCCTTCTATCCCCAGCTGCCCAGTCTCTCTCCCCTCCCTCAAACTGCACAACTCCGAATAGTCAGCAGGGATCACGTCAGGATCCCCTGTGGTCCGTCTCTGCTCCCTTCCCTCTCCCCGACTCGCCCCCTTCTCGCCAGCCTTCAGGTGTTTACTTGCGATTTGTGGATTTCTCAACAGTCGGTTTGTCACTCAGGGTCCTCTTTCTTGGCTCCTGGATGGCCATTCAATTGTGTTTTCTGGGAGATGCTTTAGGAACCTCCTCTCCAGTCGCCATCTTGTCTTCTCTCCCGAGAACAGATTCTTATTGAATTCATGTAAATAATCATATTGCTATGAAAATCATACTACTCCGTAAGAGTTTCCAAATTCTGAGGGATCAAGGACGGGGCAAAATATTTCTATTCTGCTTACAAAGGCATAATTTACCAATCTGCTCTAAGATTTAAGAAAGAAAAAAATTCCTCATATCTGAAAAATGGAAAATTTAAAGAACCAGCAATGTTTCAAACAAAAAGTCATAAAAATTGTAACCCTTCTTCTAAGTTCATTCAGTCCCATGTAATGAAGTTTGTTCTGCTTGAATCCAGTTTTCCATTAGTTCTTTTGACCTTGCCTGGTAATAGAGGGTTGTAGGATCAGTGATAATTCTAAGTGTGCAAAGCTGTCCATCCAGGTTTGTATGTATTCAACGTAAAGTGGGTGCCTCAATCATTAGAGATTGTGTCCAAGTGGGATACACACTTTCTAACAGTTTCTTTGCCATTGTGAGGGCATTGGCCTTGCAGCAAGCTTCAACTGATCCAGAAAACATACATATAACAAGAACACATTAATAATGTAAACTAAGTGGCTGTTTAATGAAATTCAACTTAAATTTACTATGCTAAATGAAGGAATGCAAAATCAAAAAAGAAGGGTTTGCCAGGGAGCCTTGAAGAACGATGTGGCCATTTTCGGTTTCCCATATCCCCAACTATTCATTTAATTTACAGCCATTGTTTACACATTCAATACACCCTAGAATTTTGTCATCATTTATTTTATAATGCTTCTCATGCAATTTAAGATACAAAATATGTCTAATTAATTTCTTTTGAGGTATTCCAGTTGCCCTTCTGGAATACCTCAAAGTTTATTTCCAGATGAGGTCTCCTTTTAGAATTTGAAGTTTGTCAAAATATATAAAAAAAGTCTACATAATTGACTAAAATAGGATCATAAATTATTAGGAAGCATACTTTATTATCTATTTAATCAATGTGATAATAAAATATTTCAAAGAAATACAGAGGTTTACATACTTGTTAGCAAAATTTAGTTCTTGAGTAAATTCTTAGTTCTTTCTAAAGTAATCAAGGACCTGATTAAAACAACACTAAACACAGAAAATTATTTTGATAGAACACAGAGTCTTTGCTTTCTAGAAAAAAAAACTGTTCACAATATCAGGAGCAGAGCAATAGTCCATTTTAGCAGAGAGAGAAAACCAAACTAATTTTGTATCAGCTTTCTTTTGATATTTAAATTCATTTTATTAAATTTACTTGTTTTATTCAGCTTGATCACACATAAAATTTTCTTTCTGAAGATTCCCTTTTCATAAACTTCTTACAATTTTCTGTGTCATTTATAGTATACATTCTTGTTCTCTCACTCATTTGAAAATAATTAGGACAAAATTACTTCTTTTCATTTTTTTTAACAAAAACACATCTTCATAACATACCTTTTTAAAAAAACAAATATATCCTGTTTTTCTTGTATACATATTTTCCTGTTATTTTTAATTTTTGTAATTCTAATTATATATGTTAGAATTTTCAAACCTTAATTTCTAGTGAAAACTAAGAAGTAAGCAATTGTAAACTGTTATACCAGAATTGTTTTAGATTGTTTCATTTAGGAACACATTTCATAATTTCTAGAAATATATATTTCCTCAGAGCACACATTTTTTAATGTGGCACAAGATGTGTTTATTAATAGAAAGAGACAAAAAGTAGATAACCTATATTCAATAATTGTTTCATTATTTTATTTTATTTGGAAATGATCTATACATTTAATAAATATACATAATTTAATTTAGCTAGCATAACTTAAAGTTTCAAGTTACCAAAGAGATTTAGAAACCATTTTTATGCATACATACAATATAATTATTATGAGTTGACCTAAAAAGAAACTTTATAAAAGATTTATTGGGATGACACTGATCCACAAAAATTACATAGGTCCCAGGTGTACAGTTCTACATTACATCTTCTATTTGTTGTATTATGTGTTCATCACCCAGAGTCAGTTCTCTTTCCATCACCATATATTTGTGTCCTTGTCACTTTTCCCCACCCCACTGCCCCCTTACCCTCAGGTAACTACTAAATTATTGTCTGTGTCCATGAGTTTTCTTTCTTTGTTGATTTCAATTTTATGTTAACAATCAAACTAAATTTCTCCATCCCTTTTGCTTATTTTACCCACTCTCCCATCCCTTCTCCCATCTTAAAGAAGTCCTTCTAACATTCTTTGTAGTACTGGTTTGGGGGTGATGTATTTCTTTAGTATTTCCTTATCTGAGAAGTTCTTTATCTGTCCTTCAATTTTAAATGCTAGCCTTACTGGATATACATTATTCTCGGTTGTAGATCCTTGGTTTTCATCACGTTGAATATTTTCTGCTAAATCCTTCTGGCCTATAAAATTTCTGGTGAGAAATCATCTGAGAGTCTAATGGTTGTCCCTTTATAAGTTATTACTTGCATTTCCCTTACTGTTTTTAGAATTTTCTCTTTTTCTTTAACTTTTCCCATTTTAATTATGATGTGTCTTGGTGTGTCCTTGTTTGGGATCATCTTGTTTGGGATTCTCTGTGCATCCTGGACTTATATATCTATTTCCTTCATCAGGCTAGGAAAATTTTCAGTCATTATTTCTTCAAATAAGTTCTTGATCCCTTGCTTTTCCTCTGTCTCTTCTGGCACATCTATTATTCTGATATTCTACATTTGATATAGTCCCAGAGGAATCTCAATCCATCTTCATTCTTCATTTTTTTGGAAATTATTATTTAACTGTTCTGGCTGAGTGTTTTCTGCCAACTTTTCCTGCCAATCACTGCTTTGCTCTTTTTTTTTTTTTTTTTTTTTTTTTTTTTTTTTTTTTTTTTTTTTTTTTTTTTTTTTTTTTTTTTTTTTTTTTTGGTTTTTTCCCTGAGCAGGGATCAAACCCAGACTGTGTCAGTGAAAGCGCTGAGACATAGCCACCACACCACCAGAGAACTCCTGCTCTTCTATTTTATCTAGTTTACCAACTTTTATTTTGTTCTTCATTTCAGTTAATGTAGTCATGATCTCTCTCTGGTCCTTTATAATAGTTTGTAAATCTTCTTAATGCTTGCTCGCTCTCTCTCTGTTGAAATTATCATTCAGTTCCTTAAGCATTTTTATAATTGTTGCTTTGAGCTCTGTTTCTGATGGGTCATCTGTTCTCATCCCTTTATTTTGAGCTGCCTTTATCTGGTTTCTCATTTTGGCAGCGTCTGCTGCTGCAGTTTCTTTGGTGTTTGTTGCTAATACTGGGTGTGCAGAGGTCTATGGGGGAGAGGCATTTGTGGTTTTGTTTTCTTCCTGAGGCTCTGGGGGTCATGCAGAGTTTGGGCATGATTGTGCCTTTCTGTTTCTGTTCTGAGTTTGCCCCGCATGTAGAGTCTGCCCTGAGCCTTGGTATCAGTCCTGTATGCTGGTCTTTAAGACCAGGCTGGTTGTCAGGTGAGGAACATACATGCAGACTTCTTTCTCCTCCTTCCAGGCCAGAGCATTCACACTGTGACTCCTCACCACCCAGTCATTCCTCCTCCTCTGGTAACCAGAGTGATGTCCAGCTGCTGCTTTTTGTGTACTGGTCTGCACTTCCTGGGCCCAAAGTGAGGTGGTTGCGGTATCTCATGCCCTGCCTATGGGCCCCCTTTCCTCTGTCCCATGGACCAACTGAGGCCCAAAGCATTCTCCCACCACCTTCTTCCTCCTCCCTCCCCATGTGGTAGAGTTCCAAGCAGCAACCCACATGTTCTTCTCTTTTTATTTCTCTTTTGTTTAACCCTCTGCCTGTCTGCGGGTACGTTAATGCAATGAGTGGGTATCTTAGCTGTGATTCTGTGTTATGTAGAGGGTCCTTGGTTGAGGTATCAGTGTTTTATTAGTTGTAATCTCCAGAGGAGTTTTTTGGAAATCCCTCACATGCCACCATTTTGTTGCCATCTCCAAAAGAAACTTTTGTCTCACATTTATGTAATGTAATTCTTTTTTTCTTTTAATTAATTTATTACATTTTACCTACAATATTACAATGGTTTCAGCACAGTGATTAGTCATTTATATAACTTATTAAATCCTCATTCCAATACATATGGTTCCTCTCTAACAACATACATAATTATTACAATGTTGTTGACTATATGCCCTATGCTGCATTTTACATCACTTTAACTATTCTGTGACAATGAATTTATACTTCTTGATTTGTTCCCTTTTTACCCACCCCTCCAGGTCTCCTCCCATCACCTCAACAAACCAAGTACCCATCTAACACCACACACAGTTACTGCAACCTTATGGATTATATTTCCATATTATACTCTATATCTTCTTGATTATTGCCTTGTAACAATCAAAGTAAACTTCTCGATCCCTTTCCCTTATTTTACTCATTCTCACATCCCTTCTCCCATCTTAAAGAAGTTCGTCTAACATTTTCTTGTAATACTGATTTAGTGGTGATGAATTCTTTTGGCTTTTTCTTATCTGAGAAGCTCTTTGTTTGCCCTTCAATTTTGAATGCTAGCTTTGCTGGATACATTCTTCTTGGTTGTAGATCCTTGGTTTTCATCACATTGAATATTTTCTGCCAATCCCTTCTGGCCTGTAAAGTTTCTGGTGAGAAATGAGCAAAGAGTTGAATGGGTGTCCCCTTATAAGTTACTACTTGCATTTCTCTTGCTGTTTTTAGAATTTTCTCTTTTTCTTTAACTTTTGCCATTTTAATTATGATGTGTCTTGGTGTGTTCCTGTTTGAGATCATCTTGTGTGAGACTGTCTGTGCTTCCTGGGCTTGTATGTCTATTTCCTTTGCCAGGTTAGGAAATTTTTCAGTCATTATTTCTTCAAATAAATTCTTGATTCCTTGCTTCTTTTCTGTCCCTTCTAGCACACCTATGATACAAATGTTGTTAGACTTAATATCGTCCCAGATGAATGTCAAACCATTTTCATTTTTTTGGATTCTTGTTTTTATTTGTTTCTCTGATTGGATGTTTTCTGATTGGCTTTTCCTGTAAATCACTGCTTTGCACTTTACTTCATGTTGTTTGGTGACTTTTATTCCATTCTTTATTTCAGTTAATGTAGTCATTGTCTCTGTCTGGTCCTTTATAATGGTTTCTATGTTTTCTTTTATGCTTGCTATCTCTCTGTTGAAGTTATTATTAAGTTCCTTGAGCATTTTTTATAATCATTGCTTTGAGCTCTGTTTCTGATGTGTCATCTGTCCCCATCTCTAACTTTTTTTATCTGTTGTTTGGATTTATTTTGAGCTCCCTATCTCTGGTTTCTCATTCTGGTACACTCACTGCTGTAGTTTCTTGGGTGTTCACTGCTGATACTGGGCAGGTAGATGTCTGTAGGTGAGGGGTGTTCATAGATTTATTTTCTTCCCGAGGCTGCAGGGGTCATGCAGGTAGTTTGAGTATAATTATGCCTTTCTATTCTCAGTTTTTCCCTGCAGATTCTGTCTTGAGCATTGGGGTCAGCTGTCCTATACATGGTCTCTCAGATTGTGCTGGTTTGGGACCAATAAATGTACACACAGCCCCCTCTCTCTTTCTGCTTCCCAGCTGGACCATTCACACTGCAGCTCCTCACCACCCCATCACTTCCTCTATGTTCAGAATCAAGTGAAGTCTTGAGGACCTGGTCTGCACCTCCTGGGGGCCAAAGTGAGGTCTGGTTCTGGGGTCTCATGCCCCTGGCTCTGCACCTCCTTTCCTCTGTCCTGCAGATAGAGTGAGGTCTGGAGCACTCTCCCACCACTTTCTTCTGCCTTCCCCACCTGCCTCCAGTGGTAGAATTCCAAGTGGGGACTGCACATAGCCTGTGCCTATGCACTTTTCCCTTTTATTTCTCTTTTGTTTACCCTCTGACTACATGCAGGTACTTTAATGTGATGAGTGGGTTTCTTAGCCATAATTGTGTGTTGTGTAGAGAGTCTTTAATTGAATTATAGGTGTTTCATTAGTTGTAATAACCAGAGGAGTTTTTCAGGGGTCCCTCTCACACTGCCATTTTATTGCTCCTCCCTTAATGTACTTATTATTAACAATTGAAATTAGATTCCTTATGATATTTTCATCATACCAGGTTATTTTTCTTTCTTACAAACTCTGCAATAGATATAACATGAACTTACTTGACTAATGAACCCAGCTAGACTAAAAATATCTTATTTAATGCTGATGATGCCACAGACATTCTTATTTAACCAAACCAAACTCACATTTGTTTTAATAGCAAATGTTTCCCCAAATTACATAATTCTGAAAAGCATTAGGGTTAGTTTGTTATATTTTTGAGAATTCTCATATAAGCACTTGCTTGTTTAAGCCTATTTAAAGCTCCTTTTTAAAAAATAAATTAACAATACTGTCTGGAGATAGAAAATACCACACAACACACATGAACACATAGACAGACACAAACAGAAACTTCCTAGCCTTAATTTCTAAATTACTGTCATAGGACAGGTAAGATAATGTAGAAGAACAGTTAGATCCAAACTGTGATTCTAGCAGATGGAATACATGAAAGTTACCTGTATAGCTGGCTAAAATTTTTCCTTGTTGGTATTTGTGAAGAGTAGCAGTTTGTGCTTTCAAAAACACCCTTGTTTCCCATTTTTTCATTCAGTCTTAGGAATTGGGGATGATTAAGATAGCTGAGCTTTGAACTACTTCCAGAACTGCATTTCTGGTTTTGTAAAGTTTTGTAAGATAAGTACAATTGCTCTAAAAATTTGGGCTGTTACTTAAGTGACAACATAGGTTGACCCACCTGTCTAACTACATAATTCCTCATTTCTTTCTTTCCCTCTGGTTATCATATTTTGCTATGTATAATGCTCACACTTTTGCCCAAATCTGTGAGGAGAAAACAGGGATGCACAATATACATGAGTAGTAAGAATTTTGTATCTATATAAATGTTTTTAATTATTTTATTTATGCTTATGAGTTAAAAGTGTAACTCTAGAAATCAATAACAATATCTGTATGCAAAATAATGCCCTTTAATACAATAATTGGCTTTTTTGAACTTATGACAAACTTGCAATGAAAGCAATTTCAACTAACAATTCAATAAAATGAAAAGTGACAAATTTTTGTCCATAGAATAAGTGACTCTGACTTGATAAAATAACTGATGCTGACTTTATTACTATAGGGTGAATATAAAATTTCTTTATAATACAAAAAACAAGTACCTAAATAGAAATAAATAAATATTTGAGTTAAAAAGCTAAGGGAGTTCCCTGGTGTGTAGTGGCTTAAGGCTTCGGCGCTGGCGCTGTCAACGCTGTGGCCTGGGTTCAATTCCCAGCCAGGGAACTACCCACATACTACAAACAAAAAAACAAACACAAGAATACCAACTTTTTGGGAGTTCCCTGGTGGTGTAGTGGCTTAAGGCTTCGGCACTGGTGCTGTCAACGCTGCAGCCTGGGTTCGATTCCCAGCCAGGGAACTACCCACATACTACAAAAAAAAAAAAGTTAAAAGGTTTTTTCCTAACAGTTTGGGCCAAAAACATCAGTAAGCATTATACACAGGAATGCATTACACCTGGCAAAATACAGTATATAGTTTTATTTTAACTTTGGGAGGAGGCTCAAAATAAACAATTTCTATCAGCCTCTGAATCTCAACTTACAATTTTGCCAAATTTCTGATTAAAAAGTTAGTAAATTCTTTCAAATATCTTGTCAGGTTTTCGCTGGGGAAAACAGTAAATACTTCTGGTGGTATTAAACAATTCCACGGACTCAAGAGGTAGCCAAACAAAAGATCTGCCAGACTTCTTGACCCAGTTCCTCAGTGAGACACAATGTCTATTTCCACAATACAATCAAGTAAAAAGTGATGTAATCAATTAAAGTTGATTTAACTTTTTTTATAACATAAAGCATGTTTAACCATTCCAATTTTTAGAATCTGATCAATCCTTGTATTTCCATATTATTTTAATCCCATTGTACCCTGAATCAGTGCTTCACCAATGGGTTTTGGTGCCACATTCCAACAATTCCAAACTGAGGAGTCCTAGAAATTTTCTCTTTTATACCTAATGACCATCTCATCTACTCTTGAGGAAAAAGGCTTTGGGTCCTCAGTGAGGGGTCAAGCCAAGAAACTCTGGCCCTTTTATCAATGTTTAACTCAATTTAAACAGGCTGACTATTGCCCCAAGAGATGGCTGGTCAGGTTTCTCATTGTCATCACTTCTTTCCAGTGTTTTAAATTTCTCCACAAAAGATTGTTTTTTTTTTACTCCACAATAGGGTAAATACAGCAGACTTGTTTGGAACTGGTTAATTTGGGGAGACAAACAGGTGGTCAATTTGCCCATTCAGCCTCAGTAGTGCTATATAAAAACCTTTGTTTTAAACCTCCTCAATATTCATTTTATTTATCCCAATTTTTTTCTCCTTTTTCTTCTTAAATGCAGGATAATTGAATTTCCAATGTGCTAATTTTTATATTTAAAGGCAAATAGGAAGTGGTCTGAGTGGATTTTGATTTTTGGTCTAATTTATGTTCTTCCATCTTATTAAAGGAGTCTTAATGATTAGCTATTATAACAATATGAGAGCTCGCTAAGAAAAAAATTTCTTTCCTTTCAATTTAGAAAGTTTTCCAATTAAAAGGATCTGTCATCCAGCCTTAATCAGTAGGCTCTTAGTAGTGACTCAAACCAATATTATGAATGCAAAAGGCATCTTCAGAAGAGAGTGCAAAAAGATGCAACTCTCAAAAGATAAATTTTATTTCCAAAGTTAGACAGGCATTCCAAAACACTTGTCTTCCCACCTTTCACAGAGTGTTTGAATTCCCTATGCTTGGATCTGTCACATGCATATGTATCCTCTGACTGGCAGAAAACAAGAATGAAAGGTCCTGTTTTTACCATCCTGGAAGGAATGGACAGACACAGGAACCTCTCCCTGGAGAGCTTGTCATGGCCAGAGAGAAGGTGAACCTTGTCAAGGGCCCTCTCTAGATGGTGGAAATCAGAGAGAAAATATTCTCACCAGTCATATGACTAAGCTCTCAGGACATACAACAAAATAAAAGGAGAGACACCAGATAAAGAAAAAACAGAATTAACACAATCCATGAGTACTCATACCACATAACCAAAGTCGCTAAGCCCCTAGAAATTAATTTCAGAAATATTTTCTCCTGCCAAAATCTAAATTTAGAAGAGAGAAAAAGATTCTTACAACTTGCATTTCCACCAAATTCTGCAGACAGAGATCTGGGGGTATGCTGACAGGGCAAAAACCTTTCCCTTCTGCCCACTTGTGTCAGACACCACTGGATCTCCTCATCTGCAGCAGAGTCATGGGGGAGCTTGGGGCTCCAACCAATGGGTTTATCCAGCTCACAGTACCAAGTGTGCAGGAGGAAGAAACTTTCCTTTATCCTCAAGGTTGTTTCTGCTGATCTAATAATCAAATAGACATGAACCAGGTGGGCAAGAGATAATAATCAAATTTAATACATAAATATGCAAGGGACTCCCACATACATGAGAGAGTCAGAGACCCCACATGCAAAATAGATTTTGAATAACCACTTTTCTAATTTTGATTATTTTGGTTATTTCCAACTTTTAATTAATTACATGCAATTCTCTAATAAACATTCAATAAGTTAGGATGTTTTTGGCTTCAAGTAACAGTAAATCCAAATGAAAGTGGTTTAAACAATAAAGATAGTGCAGATTTCACTCCTGTAAAGTGAAATCCAGAGGTGGGAGGTTCTCAGGTGAGTTGACAGAAAACTCACTGATCCCATACTTAAAGCATAAGAGAAAGCCACTACGGAAGCAACAATGATGTAGTGGTTCAAAGCAGAGCACCACACTAGAGAACCAAAGCAAATTCTTTCAACAATATTTATTTATTTATTTTTTAATTCATTTTTATTGTTAGACTTATTGGGGTACATCTGTTAGCAAGGATTACGTAGGTTTCAGGCATACAATTCTACAGTGCATTGTCAGCTTGATGTATAATAAGTTCACCACCTAATGTGACTTCTCTTTCCATCACCTTATATTTAGCTTCCCCCCTCCTCTCCCACCCCCTCCCCTTTCTCCCCTTCCTAACCCACTCGTCCCAAAATAAGCATTAAACTATTGATTGTGTCCATGGGTTATTTGTTTCTTCATTTCTTTTTTTCTTTGCTTTCAGTTTTATATTCCACATATGAGTGAAGTCATATAGTTCTTTGTTTTTTCTGTCGGGCTTATTTCACTAAGCATGATGATCTCCAGGTCCATCCATTTTGTTGCAAATGGCAATATTTCATCATTTCTTATAGCTGAGTAATATTCCATTGTGTATATGTACCACAGCTTCTTTATCCAGTCATCTGTCGCAGGGCACTTTGGTTGTTTCCATGTTTTGGCCACTGTGAACAGCGCTGCAATGAACATTGGGGTACATAAGTCTTTGCGGACAAAGGTTTTCAAGTCTTTTGGGTAGCTCCATTCCCAATTTTCTGAGGAACCTCCACACTGCCTTCCACAGTGGTTGTACCAGTTTGCACTCCCACCAGCAGTGTACCAGAGTTCCTTTTTCTCCACATCCTCTCCAACACTTATTATTCCTTGTCTTGTTGATAATAGCCATTCTCACAGGTGTGAGATGGTATCTCATTGTGGTTTTGATTTGCATTCCCTGATAGCTAATGAGAATGAGCATTTTTTCATATGTCTGCTGGCCATTTGTATTTCTTCGTGGGAGAAGTGTCTCTTTAGTTCTTCTGCCCACTTTTCAATTGGGTTGTTTGTTTTTTTTGTTGTTAAGTCTTATTAGTTCTTTATATATTTTAGATATTAGACCCTTATCTGATGCGTTATTGGCAAATATTTTCTCCCATTCAGTTGGCTGCCTCTTTGCCTTGTTGATGGTTTCTTTTCCTGTACAGAAGCTTTTTAGTTTGATATAGTCCCATTCATTTATTTTTGCTTTTACTTCCCTTACCTTTGAGGTTCATGAAGTCTTCCTTGAGTCCTAGGTTTGTAAGTTTAGTACCAATGTCTTCTTCTATACAGTTTATTGTTGCAGGTCTGATATGAAGGTCTTTAATCCATTTCGAGTTAATTTTTGTATATGGAGAGAGTTCACAGCTCAGGTTCATTCTTTTGCATATGTTTTTCCAGTTTTCCCAGCACCACCTACTACAGAGGCTGTCTTTTCCTCATTGTATGTTTTTTGCTCCTTTATCGAAAATTATTTATCCATATATTTGTGGGTTTATTTCTGGGTTTTCAGTTCTATTCCATTGGTCTCTATTTCTGTTCTTCTGCCAGTACCAAGCTGTTTTGACTATTGATGCTTTGTAATATAAATAGAAGTCAGGAAGTGTAATGCCACCAGCCTTATTCTTTTTATGTA
>PVJL010020135.1:0-12578 GCA_004026885.1 Lyroderma lyra
GGGCGGGGTGTGCACACTGTGGGGCGGGGTGTGTACACCGTGGGGCGGGGCGTGTACACTGCATCCGCTCCCTCCTTTGCCTAGGGGGCTGACCTACTCACTTCCTATACATTAATTACTGGCTTTAGGTTTCCCCCAGCGGGCAGGGGCATGTGACCTCCAGGCCGAGCAGCACCCTTTTAGCAGAGGACAGTTTTTGGCAAAGGAGGCCACTGCGAGTTTCTTTTTCTTTTTTTTTCCCTGCTGACACTGAATGCAGACAGAGGTGCCTCCTTTGGCCCAGTGAACGGACACTGGGCTGGATCTCACCCACTGGCCTCCCCCCAGACTGCCTTGCCCACAACATTCCACCCTTGGTGCGTGTAGATCACCGACCAGCCGGCGGAGCCTGTGAGCGGGTGTACGGTCCCGGAGCCGTCGGGGTCGCACTGGCGTTCCGTCACTCACCTCCTTGTGTCCCATAGGCGCCGAGGCAGGGCTGGTCCCCGAGGGGTGCGCAGCTGTGCTCCTTCTGCACCGGACCCAGCAGTCCGGGGTCCCACCTCCGGGTTCTGATGGATTGCTGCTGGGCTCACCTGCCCTTGGGAAATGTCCTCATTTCCTTAAAGCCAATGGGTACTAATAGTAACTTATAACTCCGGACACACAGTGAGGGCTCATCTCAGGTCTGCGGAGAAGTCCTAACCAGGACCTCCGAGGGTATTCCACATAGTGACTATTTGGCGATTGATGGTTCACAAAGATCAAAGAGTTTACACAGACTTACGGCACACGAGGAGTTTAGAAGTCACTACTCTGCTCTAACAACAAATAAAAAACTAAGCAAACTGAAAAATCAGCAACTCTTCTCAGATCCATCAGAAAAGTGAGGTCACAGGGCAAACTGCTGTCCCTAAAATGGGAGGGACAGCCTGGTGGGAATAGAGAGCCCCAGCTGACCAGAGTAGAAACCCACGTGGGACCTGGCCGGGGTGGGGCCCCTAAGCTGTGGTTAATAAACTGCTAGAGGCTCAGTGCGCACAAGTCTGAGAGTTAAAAACTCCCAGGGACCCAGTGACATGGGGCTCACACCTTTTTGCAAGTTCGAACCCCAGGGTTTGACCACGTCTTCACAGTGAAGGTCAGAGAAAAGTCCCCATGACCCTGAAATGTGGAGGGGGCGGGGCGGGCAGATTTAACGCGAGTTCCTCAGCTGGGCGGGTGAAGGAAAACACCAGGTGTCGTCAGGAGTTTTCCATCCATTCATCATTAATGCCCAGTATCACCTCTGTGTCACCTGGTCTCACCTCATCTTAGCTTCCTTGTACCTTCCCGTCAGTTTTTGGTGTTATTGTTGTTATTTTACATCTAAAACTGTATGAGATATTAAAGCATGACTGGTCATGCTTTATTTCCTGTTGGTTTTTGCTGCTGGATTTTCAGCAAATCAAAGTGGGATCAACTTCTCTCTACCAAAAGCCAAGGCACCGTTCTCCAGATTGCATTTGTCGTGCATGCTGTTGGTTTTGAGTGCGAAGTAGTGCTTGGTGACTTTCAGCAGTAGAGTAGCCGAGTCCATCTGTTGCCCATTCAGGGACCGTCCATTCCCAGTTAACCGTGTTAACACGTCGCTCTCGGTGCGGGAGAGGCTGTGACGCCAGTATGTTCCTCGTGTTCCCCGTGCATCTGCGCCACTCAGGCTTCATCGATCGTGCTGCTCCAGCAGCTTGCGTCACACCCAGGAGCTTGTCAGATGGAACTTTATGTCCAAGAGTTTACATCAGTGTCTAAACTAGCCCCAGGATCTGCATCAGAAAATAAACTGCAAGGGAGAAGAAAGAGAACAGAAAAGAGCTTGTTCTCAATTCTAAAACGCTTCATTTAAAACTATATGGCATATTAAATTTAAAGAAATTGTTTGCAAGGCTTCTACATGTCATCGATTTTTGTTTGCCAACCACTATTATTCTGATAACAAAAATCACTAATACACATTAAGTGCTTGCTACGTGCCAGGCACGGGTACGTTGCACGTAGCCATACCAAGAAATTCCTTAGGAAGTTTCACATCTAAAGTGACCTTCCTGGGTCACACAGCTGAGTGGCAAGGCCTGGGTTACATCCTGGGACCAATTTACTCCACAGTCTAAACTGCAAAGCAAAGGCTGTGTTGCCCATTGTCTTCGGATATGATTTCCAAAGCAGTTACAGTAGCCTGCTGTTAGTCGATGCGAGCGCAGGTGACTAGAAGAGTGTTCATGTCTTAGGTATTCATTTTGCTTTGAGACCCTTAAAGGTTAAAATCTGGCAGGTCACAGGCTACATCCAGCCCATGGATGCACTGTGCTTGGTCCAAGAAGCACCATAAAAATTCATAAATTTGTGGGAAGTATTTTAAAATAATAATATATGTGAAATCTGGACTTCTAGCTTCCCATGTAAAAGCAGAAGACCGGGCCTTAAATCTGGGAAAGTATCACTGAAAAAAGCACACTGGTGTTTTACAACTACATTCAGGAGGGAGAAGGGAAGCTACGTGGCATAGTTAATCATCTGCTTCCTCTTTTGAGGTTGGACGAGGTCTCTGATCCTGCCACTCCAAAGTCTCTTCCAAAGAGACACGGCCAAGCTGCACTGATAGAAGGCTGCAGGTGCACTAAGTTATAGACGTGGCCCTGTGAACTGGGGTATCTATATGATTAGCCACATTTGCTTTGAATTTATTTATCTAATAGTTGGGCTATTTAAAAAGTACCTCCGGAAAATAAAGTATTTTGGCTTCACTTTCTATAAAGAAAAGCAGTTCCATCAGGTGGCCATCTGTTACATCAGAAATCAGTGTGTTCTGTCTAATTGGTCTCTGTTATTTCCGGGGTCAGGTTCCTTCACCTCCAATGAGTTGGTCTTACTGTGACATAGCACAGAGCCAGGCGTTACAGCCACTGCCCAGACAGGCTGCTCCTGGAGGAGTCATGTAGGGCACACGGGGTCCTTAGGTATGCCCCAGGTTTCTCCAATGAAGTGGAGTTGTTTCACGTTTCTGTAATGTTTAAGAATTCCGTAATACTAGGTCTCAACATCTCAGAGAGCAATGTACAACATCTTAGAGCGTAGGGGCCATCACATCACTTTTATCACAAATAGAATCATATTTTATTTCCTCAGCAGAACTAGGAATAAAATGGTAAATTGAAATATTTTAATGGATTAAAAGCTACGTTCCTCAACAACTCACTATAAAGCTCACTGCATTACACACACACTCACACTCACTCGCCCACACATGCACAGCCTGGTGGTCTAAAAGATTTACAGAGTTCAGAAGAGCACCAAGAAATAGAAGAGATAGCAGGACGGGGGACAATTCTGAGTCCACAGAAGGCAGATAAGAAATCACAGTGCTAAAATTGTGTACTTAATGCATAGGAGCCAAGTGACATGTATGTTAGTGCAGCCACTGTCACCATACAATAATTCTACGTGATGCCCCCACCTCCCTGCACAAGCCTGGAGGTCGTCACTCAGAACATACTGACTCTAACCTAATGCTTAATTCAAACAATACTTGGAATGCAATTTAGCAAATGATTTAGCAAATTAGAGGCAGCATATCACAAGTCTGCAGCCATCGTAAGAATTACACTGTCAACACAATATTGACCATGGTTACAGACAGAATAATTTGATATTAGAAGTTAATATCATTCTGACAATGGTTCTAGCATATAATATTTACTAATGAAAGAAAAATATCAAAACCATTACAATTTTCATTTGATTACTTCAAATATGTATGAGAGTATATATACTAATCCTAGAAAATTCACTTATCTAATATCTCTAAAAATGCTGGACTTAGGAGACATTGCTGCATTTCATTTTCTTTGTTTCTCTGTGAAGTATATTTTAGCATTCTAGCTATTCATATCCATTTTATGTGGTTCAAATGATAAAGAGCTATTTGTAACCCATATTTTAGAGCATTCTATTAAAGACTAGGTAGGCACCACTAATCTTGTGAAGAACAATGATTCACACAGCAGTTGGTATTTTAACATTCATGTTTCTCCATAGTGAATACTTGAAGATACGTTTCTCAATGTCATTACACATAAATAATTCCAATTTTTAGTTAAATTACTCCACTGCAACAACAAAAACAGAAAGGATAAGTCAGGGGCGTTATTTCATTTTAAGAAATGTACCATCAATATTATTAATTCAAGAAAGTAGATAATTAATGGTTAAATGGATACTTGTACTTTCAACAACAAATACTGTGAGTTTTGCAAGGTCTTACCTACGGAAAATTCAAAATACCTGTTAGGGGAATGACCATAGTGAGAGTATACAGCAATCAAAACCAGAGGAATCTTAGGAGCCAGAAAAAAATATGAGGGAAATTGCTCCCTAAAGTGGAAGCAGAGGTGACAAGGGAGCCACCAGCAATGACCTCATTGCCTTTAGCAGCAAAGGGACCAGTTCTCACAAAGACACCCAAATGCATGCCCCCACCCAGGCCACACATCCATGTCCACGCGCCTGACCATAGCAAAGGCTTGGAAACGTACCCCTTATCCTCCTCATCTGTTCTGCGGACCTCTGCGGCTGCTTCTCATGGTCAGAAAGTTAGGAAACCTGGTTGCAAGGAAGTCTGGGAAATGTAGTTTCTAGGTGCTGAACCCCTTTAGTACAGGAGGGTTTTAAAAGATAAGGATGTGAGTCTCAAGACACAATGTTTGTCTCAGTGTTGCTTTTATTTTTTAAATTAAACAACAGAACTGTATTGCCTCACAGTTCTGGAGCCTGAAAATTTGTAATCAGGGTGCTGGCCGAGTCACGTCCTGCTGAGGGGGTCTGCTCCGAGCCTCTCGCCTGGATCTCACCGGGCGCCGATGGTCCCTGGTGTTCCTCAGCGCACAGGAGCAGCGCCCTGTCTGTCTTCATCTCACTATGACATGCGCCCCGTGTGCGTGCTTGTCTCCAGTCCTCCCCTGCTTGTAATAGGGAGATCAGGGCCTAGTCTTACTGGATTAGGGTCTCCCCAAGCCCTCATTTTAACTCAGTCACATCTGTGAAGCCTCTATTGTCCACATAAAGTCACAATTTGAAGTAGAAGGTTAAGACTTCAACATACGAATTTTGGGGGGATCCAATTCAGCCCATAACCTTTATCTGCTGTCTTGTAACAAATGACGCCACAACTCGGTGCCTTAAATGAATCGTATTTTGTCTCTCCTGGTTTCTGTGAGTCAGCAGATTGGGAGCCACTTGGCTGTACAGTAGTGACTTGAGGGCTCATGCATTTGTAGTTGTCATCTGAAGGCTTGATTGGGGCTGGAGGGCCCACCTCCAGGGGGACTTACTAAATGTCCCACAAGCCACAGACTCGGTGCAAGGCACAAGCGTGTGTGGCTGTAGTGTCGAGAACATATATACAGAAAATATTTCCTATTTTGATTCAGCTGTGCCAGTCTTAGGTGAAGACTGTGTCCATAAATTTAGCAATAAACATTTTAAATACATACATGTAGGATAGATGAAGTTCAGCATCCATTTATTTAACTTGGCTTTATATTTTCCTTCCATAATTTGAGAAAAAAATGAATCCAATGTCACAATAATTCAGAGTAAAATGATGAAACACATTTTCACGCCACATAACACGTGTAGGATTGGTGCTTATGTTAATCAGAACCATCTTCTAACTAAGCGGCACTGACACGTTTCAGCCACGCTTGTCTTATTCGTGCATCTTTAGAAAACATGTCCAAAAAGAAGTATGGGAACGCGCTTTTCCCACATGGGGATTTAGAGCAAACTACAAGGAACCGTCACTGTGCAAACGAAGCCCGAGCCTTCCAGGCACAGGGGACCACGCGGGACGAGCTCTCCGACACTACGTGCCCAGCGGAGAGCTGGACGGGGCTCCGGGCTGTTGGACAAGGAAGGGCCTGTGCGGATGGAACCCCGTGGCCCGCACTGCTCAGTTCCTACCGCCCACGGGGCAGGTGCCTGGGCTGCAAACGGGTCTCCTCCCCGGGGTGCGTGGGGGCGCTGCGCCTGTGACAGCCCTGGCGCTCTCCGCGTGCGCACGCTCCTCCCTGTGCGTTTCTCCCACCTGGGGGGCTGCGGCCCCCTCCCCGGGGTTCCCCTCCCCCCGCGGACTGCACGCGGATGACAGCATGGACACAGAGCGGGGACAGAAGTGATTGTGTCAGGAGAGAAGCGACGCTGGCGGTTTGTGTCCCCCGAGCTTGGTCTGACTTGGGCGGTGAGCGCTCAGGCGGCCTGGCCCATGGGGTACAGGTCTGCAGCCCCAATGCACCCAAAGGGCAGCACCGGGGCGGGGGCCTGCACCCCACCAGGCTGTCTCACATATGGACTGTCTCCTGCAAGTCCACTCCGTGCTGAGCGTTTGCGAAGTGTCTTTAAGGCGTCACACAGTCCAACGTGAATAAATAATTGTCCATACGAAAGAGAAAAGTGACGTTCACGTAGGGTAAGAAAGGGCCTGGATCAGGATTCCCTCCCCTGGACTCTGGGCCCTAAGAACTGAAAAAAATAATCATGCCCGCCCCCCGCACCCAAGCACACCATAACGTGCAGCTCAGCATAACAGTCTCTGCAAAAACATCACAGGACCACGGTGTGAGCCGGAATGAAAACCACGTCCATTCTGCATCTCTGTGACGTCCTGGATAAATTCATCGAACGTGGGCTTTCCAAACTCCATGCCCACGTAGTCCCCCGTTTGCTGGTACCCTGACGCAGGGCAGGGCGGCCTGATGGGGACTCTGGCACGGACCCCTGTGTCGCTGCCTTAGAGGAAGGATCTTAACCTGCAATTTCTAAGACCGCGGTCCTGAGCTGCAATGCGTGCACGGGCGTTTGAGCGCTTTCTGCCCGGAGAGTTGATGGAACTCACATTTGGTGTGCTCACTCTGACGCTCACCCAGATCCCCCCAGGGCTTAAACAGATTAAGCCCGGTGGTCGCCAGATTGTGGGTATTAATGCTCCATTACTCATCCTGCCGCGGGGGCCTGGCAGACCAGTTGGCAGAAGAGCCCCGGGGCCTCAAATGACGCAGACGCACATCGGTTGCGATGCTCTGCACTGGCAGACGTGCCCGTGGCCCCTGCATCGGAAACGCGTGCTTTGCAGGGAAAGCCCACACGTTTGACGTGTCCCTGTGTTCTGTGCGGCCACGATGGGATCAAAGTCCAGATGACTCTCACGGGCTCTGTGCCACGTGCCCCCGTTCAAACCAAATGCTGACAAAACGCATTTCTGGTGGTGCCGGGATGCCGTTCTCCATGAGTCCCCCGCATTTCCGTGTCTTAGAGGCTCCAGCCCCCTTTGTTCTGGAATGTTTTTCTATGGATGTTAGTTAAGTGATGAGCCTTGGGAGAGAGGAACAGCGGTCCCTGCAGAGCACAGAGCAGGGCTGCTTGCTGCCCAGCGAAAGCCCGTCTCTTCCGGAGCTCAGGCCGGCAGGGAGGCTCGCTGCCCATCGGGAAGCGCTGGGCTCCCTAAGCTCAGGTGCATCTCTTCTAACACAGCTCGGTGCAGGTGCAGGTGTCACCCGGCCTTCACCCATGGCCCTTTATCTCTGACCTAGGAGTCTGGAGCCTTCTGCCAGCACCCATGAAACTGGCAGGCTGATTTGGTACCTGGTGAGCACGGTGAGACTTCAGACCCTTCCAAGTTCCCGACAGGTAGTTTCTAGCTTTTCTCGTATCATAGAGGCACGTGCGTGGCCTGTGTGAGTGTGTCTGTGTGTACACGCTACTACTCACCTGTGTTCACGTCTCTGCATGTGTGCATGTGTGTTATGTGCAAGTGTGTGTACTAAAGTCTTGTTTTACAATTTGTAATACGACAACTGCATCTTCATCACTTGAAAAAAACGCTACTTTTGGAGGAGTTATTTGCAAAGGGAGAACTCAGAATCACCATGTTATCTTACATTTTTATTTACCTTCTATAGGTACACTCCTCACTGATTGCCAGGGTAAGAACTAGCTCCTGAGTGTCAGAGAGGAGGAAACAGTGGCCTTTTTATTGTATTTATTTATATATATATTTTTGGTCAAAATCACATAGCAAATAAATGCCCCTTGAAATTGCACGTTAACAAATTATTGTCATTTTAAATCTTGGGCTGTGTCTGCTCACCTTGAAAATGGCGTGGCGCGAGTGAGAGGGGTAACGAGCATAATGTCCTTGTCCCACGCAGCCTCTGAGCCCTGCTCTGTGGACCCGCACCTCTCCGAACGGGGGGCAGCCTCTGGAAGCGCCCCACTCGAGTACCCGACAGACCAGAGGCTTCCGAACTCCGGACGACACTGGGGGAATGAGCGTTTCTCTGAATTTCCCACCGGAGTCTGCTCCTGACGGAGCCGTATTTCCAGTTTGGGTCCCAGTGAGCGATGGCATTCGTCAGCTCGTGGAATCCCTCTAGCGCCTTACCCCTCAGCTTCCTCACCTGGGTAACGGGCACCGTGACGTCCACCTCCTTGTCTGGGCTGAGAGTGACATGGGCTTTAGCCCATAGGAAGTGCCCCGGACATGGAGGTCACTCACAGGCATCTTGTGGCCTGCTGGCAGGCGACAGCATCGCCATGTCCCAGTGGCGACGAGAGGGGCTCACCTCCTCCCAGGTCCCCAGGAAACAGTCTCGGTGTTCCTGTTTGGTGGGTTATGGTTTCCGGTTTGGTTTTGCACCGAGCAGAGGCCGAGGCTTCTGCATGGGACACAGGGGCCTCTCTCCACTCGTGGGCACGCACTTAAGCTGATGCTAAGAGCCCCCGCGGGTGGGCATCTTCATTCCATTGCCCTCTGGCTCTCACATGGCCCCTTAGCTCCCCAAGATGGACGGAAGACACGTGATTACGGGGCTGGGGAGTGTTCCTGACAGAATGCGGCCTGAGAGCCGGACGCTTCCAGGTCAGACGTCGCTCCCATCGTCCCTCCTAGGCTGCACCGTGTTTATTGGGAATATTGAAACAATTGCCGGTGTGGGAATGTGTCCTCAACCTTCTAAATATTTTGAACATGGATACTCCAATAAATATTTAATTATTCACAAAACACAGATATATCCTACCATATATAGATTATAAAATATACGAGCCTTACTAGAGAGACGAGTCGAATTTGAAATACAGTATTTAAGCTTTAATTCATTAACTGTAGTTAATGACGGCAAATGTAGATCCCGATTTCAAGTAGTAGTCTTCTAAAATGTAATTTCCAAGACCATTAATCATCGTTCCTACCTGCTGGTGGGTGGCACAGATGACGGTGGCAGCGGGCGTGCGCGTCACTGTTTCCGGGGCCGCTTTTCCCGGCATTACGGCCGTCACCGTTAAGCACGAGTTACCTGCACACCCTCGTGAAGCCGTTTGTTCGTTCTGTGAGGCGCCGTAACCTAGCGCAGACGGCAGTCCGCCCGTCCGTCTGACTGCAGGGCCTGGCGAGATGCTGGCCGCAGGTGACCTCTCCCCCTGTGCAAGGCTCACCTCACTCACTCCATGTGACGTGCGACCTTCTGCTGTGCAGACTGAGGAAGGAGACCGGCATCCACCTCTGTATCGAAAATTAATCAGTCTCCTTCGTTATGTACATTCGAGAATCAGCTATTGCTAGACACGGTGACATTTCCTCATGGCCTGGGGGGTCATGCTTCTTGCATCCGTGCTTGCTCTGGAGATGTGCTGAGCTGGGGGACTCAGGACTTCTGCTCACTCAGGTGTGGGACTCAGAAGGGGCCTTTGTGTGCGTGCCCGCCTACCTTTTCTAAGAAGAAAAATGCCCATCCAATTGTCACATCATCTTTGCAGGGGAGGCTCCTTACACTGAGGCTGCATCTAGAAGTAGGGTGCCCATCTCCGAGCTCATGTAGGGGACCTGTCCCCACTGCACTTTACCCAAGCAGACAACTACCTAGGACATTCCAAGCTAACAAACTAGCCCCCTAGGATCGACCTGAGTCATGGAGCTAACTATACTGCAAAGTGCACTGCAGATAAATTGGCACTCTCATGTTTTATCTGGGGACTGTGCTGGTTACATTAGGTGACACAATACTGCACAGTGAGAAGCCAGAAAAATGGATGACCTCGGGGATGCTTTGAGGTGTGGGACTTGTCCCAGAAACTCTGGCGTTCTGCGGTGCCCCTGTGAGGAGCAGTTTATAGCACACATTAATTCAGCAGTAGCTGAGCAAAAATGAACCAGATCTCCTGGGGTGCTGAAGCTCCAGATTGTTCCTCAAAGGGTCACATCAATTACTGTCACTTGGTTGTCAGCCGCGAACCATGATTAATTGGAGAGCTCCCACTTCCGCATGTCTTATGTCACACGCTTCCGTGCTTGCCCATCTGTCTTGTCCGAAGTTGTTGACCAACAAGTCCCACTCCCTGTCCCCGTCAAAGCCGGAGTAATGTCTCCCCGTGGGTTGGAGAGAAACACTGAAGACCGCAGAAATGATGGCACATAAGCAAGTGGCAAAACTGACTTAGTAAGGACCAGCTGCGGAGCACGCAGAAAGGGGGCCGGGGGCCGTCCCGTTCTCTTCCGGAAGGAACGTGCCGAGGTCTGCTCGTGGGCACCGGTTACACGTGCGTGCCGAGCGCCGTCCCACCTGGAGCAAATGCTCTGTCTTTAAAAGAAAGTGACAAGGACAGACCGAGTAGTGTAAAACGTTAATGGAAATGAAGAGTTGATGCTCGGAGGAAAATAAGGGGGTTCACTCTCTGATGTGGAGCCCCTTAGAATGGAGCCTTTTCACTGTAATCTTTTTGAAAATGAAAATCCCACGTTGCTCAGCAGGTGATGCATGAGTTACAGTCCACCCCAGGCCCTCTGAGGCCTCCGGTCACTAACTACTCTTAACCGCCCCCCACCAGACATTCCCACAGATGAAGTCCTTCCGGAGCCACCGAAGTCCTGGTTGGAAAGTGGGAGCTTTGGAAACAACCAAGATGCTACGTTTTGCAGCCCTGCATCAGTGTTACCTGTCATCCAGGTGTGTCTCCAGTGCCCTCGCCCTGCCCCCCAGGCCCGGGGACTTCACATCGTGGGGCCCTTGGGTTTCTCCAGGCGTTTGTGGGGGTGCCCCCATGAGATGTAGCCAACGGACTGCTCGGCGACAGAATTTGTTTGTCAGGATGCTCGGGCATCTCTCGGGGGGAGGCGATAGGAGCCCCGCACCCCTGACTTCTGCCGCGATGGGAGGGGCCCCCCAGGGCTGAGAGACCCTTTCGGATTTCTGGACTTCCTCAAAGGGCAGGCTGTCCCCTAAACTGCCAGTCACATCCGCAGATATCTCTTAGATGAGTCCACACTAATTGAACAGTGACTGTTTCAAAACTATACAACTCACCAGACGGCGCAGCGCGGTACGTGCACACTGGGGTCCGTGATCGGGCGGGGGGAGGGGCGTCCTGGACAAGGGCGTGCTGACGGCGGCCCGCGGGGTTCACGGGGCCAGTGCTCCAGGGCTCAGAGTTTATGCTTCCTGTGGATTTTCAGGGTGAGAAACCGAGTCTCCTTGAGCAGCCTTTTTTCTTTACTAGTTAAATGTGAAATTAAGTTTACAAATTTGACTTTAGTCCCTGGAATTTCTTAGTGCGAAACAGCTAAGGACTCCCTGTTTTATCCGCAAGGAAAGCCCTCTACCCAAGTTCCCACAAGCGATAAACCCACCATCACGTGGCCCGCGGCACGGGCCGTAAAAGTAACTTTAGCCTGGGTCTTGTCAGTTGTGGCGGACACTTTCAAACCCGCGCTTCTCTGAGATTCCATGCCTGAAGGTCACTGTGAGACGGTCATAATTCTTCCGGGATAAGAGCCTAGGCGAGTGGCAGCGTCCCTCGCAGCTCCCGCAGCACGTTTCTGTGCAAAGCTCTGCGCGCAGGGACGCGGCTGGGACTCGGACCCCGGCGCGTCCAGGCGTGGAGTCACCGCAGATTTTAGATGCGGTGCTCTTACACCTTCACCCGAGGACAAATGCCTTGGAAAATGCAAACTGCATTCGTGATTTTGTATTTGTGGTTCTTCCTGACATCGGCGAGGGGACAGTATGGGTTACCTAGCGCTGCGGAAGGCACCGCCCAAAACACGGTGCCTTCAATCACTAACGTCTGATTTCTCAGTGTTGGGGTCAGGCTAAGTTGGACTCGTGTGGCTCAGCCACGTGCCCACAGGAAGCTGCTGGGCGGCTGGCGTTGGGGCTCAGTGGGGACAGTTGGGTCTCTGCCTATTATCTTTACTATTCAAGTAGCCCACGCTCCTTAACGATGGTGGAAGGCCCAGTGTGCAAGCGATGATCAGATGTCCGCTGCGAGGCCAAGTCAGCCCCGAGGCCAAGTCCAAGGTCAGCCTGGGTGTGACCGCTGGTTCTCCGCGTCCACTGGGGGAGGCGCTAGTCCTCAGCTGTGTAATCGAACGCTGACCTCGGTATTTTGTAGATGTGGTTAACACCCTTCATCAACTGACTTGAAGTAGAAATTACCGTTCATACCGTGTGTGACCCTCACCCATGCGTGACCCTCACCCGTGCGTGACCCTCACCCGTGTGTGACCCTCACCC
>PVJL010020136.1:0-12582 GCA_004026885.1 Lyroderma lyra
AGTCGCTGCATCTAAAATGTCTGTGAAGTCACTCCTGCATCTCTACTTTGGGCTCAATACTCCTTTCTTTAGCCCAAAATTGTCAACAGCATCTTCTGTTTAATTCTCTGATGACAGATAAAGAGGAATAAAGAGAGACAGGCAGACCTGGGTTCCAATTAGATCCACCACTAACCTTGACACTTCGGGCAAGTACTTAAATCATCTAAGCCTCATTTCTCTGTATTAGTAAGTTAGAAATAGTAATACATTCCTCACGGAATTCTGGAATGAATTAATATAATATATATCCAGTGTTTATCTCTCATATACATGTTAATTTTGACACACACACACACACACACACACACACACATATATTTTTACAGTGATGTAATATACCATATAGGGAATATAAAGAGTAACTGAGGACCAAACAACAGCCATTATTTTTATTATTAATATAGATATTGGAAAACTGTTCATCAAACCAGTTTGCTTCTCTTCCAGGGCATAAGGTATTTCCTTCTTATGACAGGCTGAATAATGGCCCAGAAAGAAGTCTATGTCCTAATCCTCAGAACCTGTGGGTATGTTACATTACATGGTAAAAGACTCTTTGAATATATGCTCGGGTAAGAGTCTTATGCTGGAGAGGTTATTCTGGAAGACTCATTTGGGCCCAATGTACTCATAGGGTTTTTATAGATGCAGACAGGAAGTTAAAAATCAATAGTTAAGAGAGATGAATATGGAAAAAAGATGTTAGTAATGTCAGGAAGGGACGACAGGCCAAGGAATGCAGGCAACCACTAGCAGCTGTAAAAGGATAGAAAATGGTTTCTCCCTTCAGGGTCTTCATTTCGCCTAGTGAGACTAATTTCTGACTTCCAAAACTACAAGAGAACCTATAGAGGACATGACCACATGAGTAAGACCGGACCAGAGAATGTGGGTGAAATCAATGTACCTCACAACAGATCCAGCCAATAAAACTTAACACAATTGCTCACCCTCTTTTTCGTCTCTATCAGGTAGAAGCTAAAGTGGTGAAGTCTACCTCGAAAGTGGCCGAGCTGCAAGACGAAAGAAACCCAAGTCCCTAAAGCAACCTGTGAAAGACTATCTACAAATACATCACATTATTGAAATGATTTTTTTTTCATACCCATACTATGAGACAGAACACATCAAGGAAAAGGGATAATGTCTTATTCTTGTAACCCTGCTGGTTAACACTAGGTTGGGTACATAGAAAGCAGATACATTTCATCAAGATCAACAATATTGATGTAAACTGAGCTGAAGAGATCAGAAATGGAAGACAGCAAGGACAGACTGGGAAGCAGAAGGCGGAGTCGGCACAGATCTTTGAGACACAGGTTGAGAATGAAGTCAGGGTCAAAGGTTAACTCATAATGGGTATGGGCAGCGGCTTGTGGTCCATAGGGTCTGAAGCAGTTCAGAATGAGCCTCCCCAAAATGTGCCACTTGGGCATGCAGACTATTTTGAGCTGAAGGCAATCAAGACCCATCAGATGCAAGAAAAACTGGACCCCTCTCTCAGTTACCTAAAGAACTTAGATAGGGGCCCTGGCCCAGAAAGAGAGGTAACTTTTTATGCGAATGACCTACCTGTAGGGCAGGACAAACATCTACTTACTATTCATCTGCGCTTCTTACTGTTCTGTGAGTTTCTCTCCACCCCTCTGAAGCCCCAGGCCCTACCTACCCCTGTCCTTAGCTCAGAAGACCATATAAGCCTCAATTGTCAGACTTGTCCTTGGGTCGCCTTGACTTTGTGCAGCCATCTATTAAAATTTTCTCCTGCTAACTATCTGGTTAATTTAATTATTAGACAAGCTAAAAGGACCTAGAAAAGCAGAGTCAAAAATGTTCCTCCCAGTTAGCAGGTTTAAATACAGAGCCACATCAGTCATTTACTACACAAAGGATGCCCACCCTGGTACAGAGGGATGAGAATGAGGGCTCATGGATTTGGGACCTTTATTCAAAGTTAGTAAAGAGAGAATTTCTAATTTGAATACATCATCGTTAATCTCTTGATAAGAAACCACTTAGCCTTGCCTATGTTATTCATTTTTTCACAAATGCTGGGTCAGTGTTAGAATTTAATAAAACCATGAGATACTTTCCGCTCTGGTTCACGTGGGAAAGCAATACAAAAAGGTTCTCACTGGAATAAAACTGATTTTTTTTTCAATAGTCAAATAAAATCAGGCAAGTATCAGCTCAAAGACTTTTATTGCCCCAAGTAGGGTCTGTGATTCAGAGAACATTTGCTTTTCCTATTTTCAATCGACCTAAATTCTGCATTATTTGAAGAGCAATCCAAATTTTTTATAAACTAAATGCTTCTCTGATCTGGAACAAAGTTTTGTTTTTATCACACAGTTCTCAGGCCTTATAATAGGCAAGATCATTGTCATTGCAGTCCCAAGATATAGTCTCTTTCTCAGTGAGGCATAAAAGGATTCTCCTCTCTTCAAATGATAATTAAATTAAAAGCAAAGTGGGGAAGAAGACTTTGAACTGCTCTGGTGAGAAAGGTCACTGACTGCTCAGCAAGCTGTGCCCAGAAGAGACTCTCCAGCCATATCGTCACAAGTGGGTTCTTCACATCCAGTGAGAAAGCAGTTGGTTTTGCTTCTTTTAAACATTTTGCTAGTGACACCAAGAAGCCAGCAAATATACAGACATTTGGAGAGTTTTGTAAAGACTTAGATAAAACACCAAATGAAATTGTCAGGAAAACCCACAAAAGGGAAATGTCATATAATCCACCATCAAGAAATAAATGGTGATAGGGGAGCTGACGACGTAGGAAGTCAGACAATTAATTTCATGAACTCATCCTAGAAAATGTGCTATATACCTCACTGCTGAATATCACTACAGTCACCTTCAAAGTACTCCCCTTGGGAAGCTCTGCACCAACCCCAGTGCCTAGTTCACCCTTCAAAGCAATTTTGGAACTCTTATTTTTCTGACATGGCCATCAGAGCTGTCATTGCACCCAAAATCTGACAATTAAGTTTGTGAATTTGCCACCTGCGCTTACATTGGCAGCACTGTAACGACAGGTTATGACACCTTACCGAGTTGTTTGTACAGTGTGCCAACAGAAGTGTATGATGGCAAGTAAAAGGGTCCTAAAATTGCTTTGAAGGGTGGACTAGGTGCTGGCCTCTGTACATAGCTTCCCAAGGGGAGTACTTCAAAGGTGACCGTAGTGATATTCAGCAGTGAGGTATGCAGCACTTTTTCTAGGATGAGTTCACAAAATTAATTGTCTGACCTCGTATGTCCTTTCTATTAAAAGTATCAGTGTCACTTTGCTCATCTCCTTGATATTTGTATCCCTAGAGGAGAGCAAGTTACATGCACTGTTTATGTTTAGTAAGCATTACTCTTGTAGGTAGTATACAATCAAGTCAGTTTTGCATATTCAGGGATCTATCTTCCCATCTAAAACAGACAACCAAGTAGCAAAGACCAAGAGATTTTAGCTCTGCTTAAAGAAAAGGAAAAATGTATGCACCACGGACATCAATTAATGGGACGCTGTAGCAGTTGGTTTAGACAGGTAAGAGTCTAAGTGCAGCTAGTGGTGAGAAGTTTTGCCCCCGTGCTTCTCTTTTATATCTGGGGAACTGGAGGATGGAGGACTTAGCTAAAGTCGTTTTGTAGGATGCGAAGTTACCCGCTGGATAATGTCGTGTTCAAATATGTCTCTAATAACTTCCTGTAAACCAACTGGAAAAAGAATGGACTGAACCTAGCGTGGACTGGAAATTGATTTTTAACCATTTTCAAAGTAGCACACTATGTTGTTATTTGTGATTTTTAATAAATGCAAATGACTCATCAACTCCACTGTAGAAAAAATATAAATGAGAATTCTGTTTATCACAGGGTTCACTATACATCATAGAAGTTTGATGGACACTAAAACTAATAACAAATTAACATTTGCTGAGTGATGTCTAAATGGCAATAACTGAATCTATTAATATTTCTTGAAAATATTCCTCAGCTAATGTAGGGGCTTTTAGTTGCTTTTCTAAGTACTTTGTATGCATTGTCTCACTTCATCCTCACAATAATCCTTAGAGTTATTATTATCATCATAATTTTATATGGCCTTTAAGGACAGATTTAGTAAGCCCTTCATATATCTAAGTTAATACAAAAAAGGTATTCTTTATTGTCTTGTAGTCTTCCCTGATAAATTTTCCTAACTTCAGATCTGGAGAAGAGATGACAGAGACTTGGCCCCTTTCCTCCCAGAACCTTTTACACTAAGTAATCCATGGCTTCGTATGTGAATTAATAAAAAGTTAACCTTCATCAAGGCATAGATGGTAGATCTATTGTCCCCATCTTTCAGACAATGGGTGGCTACTTACATTTTCCTAACCAGGAGGGGCCACTCAAACGATGAATTAGATCTTGACTAAAGATTCTCTTGGTTAAAAAAATCTTATTATATCTCTTACTGTCGATTGTTTATAAAAAGTATTCTTGCAATACAGTGAGAAGCTTTTCTCAAACAAAAGAATAATCACGTGAAGTTACACATTTATTGATTTACTTTTATTGATAAAATAAGATTCCATGCCATGCAAACCTTGCAGGAAAAATGTAGAGTTTAACCTGTTTTTCCAATAATGTATTTGTTGTAAGCGGAATCTCAATTTTTGGATCTGCTTTGTCTAGTTATAGCCTGACAGTCCCACTTCTCCTATTCATATGTTCTACAAGAATAAATCAGAATCAAGGGCAAGTCCTGAGATTTCCTAAGGAGAGGTCTGATCTGTCCTGGATGAATTTCATGATTAACATTGGGTACAGTTTTATTTGGTGATAAAGATCATAGGGCACAAGGGCATTGCCTCTTCAGACCTTTGATCGATTCCAAAAGTCAACGACACCCATCTTTCTTTCTTTTTTAAATTTTTTTATTTCTAAGACTTTATATTTTTAGAGCCATTTTAGGTTCATGATGAAATTGATGGGAAGGAACAAAGATTTCCCATATACCTTCTGTCCCCCAATATGCACAAACTTCCCCATTATTAACTTTATTCACCAAGAATGGCACATTTTTTTAACAAGGAGGAAACTACACTGACACATTATAATCACACCAAATCCATAATTTCACCTTAGGGTTCACAGTCTTGATTTTGTACATTCTGTGAGTTTGGGAAAATGTATAATGATATACATGCAACCTTTAAATATCATACATAGTATTTACATGGCCCTAAAAAAGAGTCTGTGCTCTATTCATCTCTGCACCCCACCCCCATAGCCCCCACTGGTCTTTTAATTGTCTCTATAATTTTACCTTTTCCAATACGTCACATTGTTGGAATCATAAAATATGTAATGTTTTCAGATTGACTTCTTTTACTTAGTAACAAGCCTTTTAAATTTTTTTATATGTCGTTTCATAGCTTGATAGCAGATTTGTGTTTAGAACTAAATGATACCCCATTGTCTGGATGTATCACAGTGTATTTATTCATTCACCTACTTTGGAGGGCATCTTAGTTACTTTCAAGTTTTAAAAATTACTTCTTTTCCTTTTGAAACCTCTTATTTTCCTAAATGGTGGTCAGACTCTGCACAACAGACTACCTGGCCCACTAAGCCTGGGAAGGGTATCTCCTAGGCCAGATGGCATGAGGGCAAAGTCTCTCTGCTAAGGAAGTTTTTAGATCACCATTCACATAAAGAAGCCGGAATAGCATTTACACTTCGAAGTAAAAATATGAGAGCTGCCTGGGAAAAATCCAGCCATAAATGCCTCTATTTTTCCTATTACGTTGCTGGATACTTTCCTGAGAGTCCTTGTATTTCAAACAGGACATCAGGTAACTTGGAACTGCCTTACAAAGAAAGAGAGAATCTCCAGCTTATTGGATATGCATAGAATTTGGCATCAAAACACCAGGTAATAGTAGTTTCACTTTATTCATGGCCATTGTTCTGTGCATATAAGATAGTGGCTAAATTCTAAAATATCAATAATTAAGATACACCTTTAATTCAAGAATAATTTTCAAGATGGACAAACCACCACACTAAATGCACACCATAAATTTTGTTGGTAGTGGTTTGTCTGTTTTTGTAAACTAATCAAACAATGAGCATAACTAAGTGCATTTTCTCCATTTGAAAATCAAGAGAAGCTTGGTATGAGTGTTGATATTTGAAGAAGAGTCTCTGGAGGAACTATGTTTAGCTATATGCATAGAAGGGGACTAGACCCTCCCTCCAGAAGAAAGGCTGCAGCTGAACTTCGCTGCTCTAAGGAGGGCTGCCCTGCCCTGCCCTCCTTGAGGGTCCTTAGCTCTCACCACTCAAAGAAAGGCTCCATAGCACTCAGTGCCACATCCTATAGAGTAGCCAGGGAGGTCTGCAGGAGAGAAGCTCGTGCCCCAGACAAAGACCTCTCTTGCAAAGGTTAAAGGAGAATGAATTATGAGAGAAGAGTGACCAGGCACGAAAAGTCCCTCAGTTTTTCAGGGAGGGCTAGCCATTGCACAGACGTAATGGAGCAAATGAGTGTGAACTATTCAAATAACCACAGCTGTGGAGCTCATTGGTGCCCTCTGGTACCAGGGAAGGACTCAAGAAGCTGTTGACAAGCTTTCGATGGTCTCTGCTGGACTGTACTTCAAAGGTGACACTGGCCACTATGACCAAAACAACTGGGCTGAAGCCTGCAAGGATACACCAGTTACCCTCTCGATCTCATAAACTTGTCTACTCTGTACTCTGAGTTTATTAATGAACAGGACTCTGGGACTGATTAAGTCGCAAAAATCCAAGAGATGAATGTGGCGAGACAGGCCAAGCTCCACAATAAAACTCCACCAGTAAGGACATGTGAATATCCAGGAAGTGAATTAGAAAAGTAAATGATATGACTTGGTTGGTGCATGTTTGCTTCACAAAAATTATGCATAAAAACTAATTATTTTCAATCTAGTATTTTGGTAAATATTAAAAGATACATTAAAATAATTAAAGATCAAATGTTAAGTTACAATTAATCTAGAGATGGTTCTACCAATGTAATTAAAAGAAATTTAATCAAATAATCACATAACTAAAATCATACATTTACAGACAATGGCAGCTACAGTCATTATCAATCACACCCAAATTTTAGCGTAATGATCATAGTATTTCATTAGATATCACAAATAACAGCAATAACAACAATAATACATATAACAATATAAATAATTCTAGGAATGTTACATTTTTAGTATATTCTCAAAAAGTTTAATGTGTGTATGAATTTAAAATATGATGAAACACATCTTCTTCAATAATCTCACATGAGATACCCCTGTATCAGGTTGTAAGTATTCAAAACCCCCATACACTCTATTATATTCTCTAATTTTACTGCATTCCATGTAATCTCAAAAAGTATTGAGATCCATCCACTTTCAGTTATTTAGCTAGTTCAAATTTTATAGTAATAATACCCATTTCTGAGTCTCATGCCAGAAATGATTAGTTACCTCATATTTTAACTCTAATCCTTATAGCAATACTACAAAGGAGAAATTAGCAACATCACTGTTAGAAAACAGTTTGTTTATTATTTAATTATTTATTTTATTCATTCATTCACTAAATATGTAATGATTTCCTGTTATTTGCTGACACTTCCCTGGATCCTGACGATTCAACAGCAAACAGAAGAAACACAATCCCCAGCCTCATAAATAAATAAATGTACAAAACAGAAGCATGCATATTGTAATGAGAAAACAAAGAACCACACTCCACTTGTAGGATGGACAATTGGGATGGGGATAAGTTTCGTCTTAAATATGGAACTCAAAGGAAGGCTCCCTCAGCCCCTAGTCATAGGAAAGGTATCAAATCAGTATCTTGGGGAAAGAAATTCCAGGTGGAGGGAAGGACAAGTGCAGATGTTCTGAGATGGGAGTAAATTCGATGCTCTGAAGAAGCATCAAAAATGCTAGGTTGTTTGCAATACAGTGGTCATGGCAGAAAGTAGAAAAAGATGGGAAAAGAAAGGCCCCAATAATGTAGTGTCTTGTAGGCATGTCATAGGGAATATGGAATTTTAATTTGAACCAAGGGAGTTTTCAACTAAGGAACCATATGATCTGATTTTAATTTTGTGATTCACTCTGGCTGTGGAATACTAAGGGATACATTTGGGGTACATGAGTGAGAGCAGGGAGACCAAAAGGAAACCTGTTTGTTGCTCAGGTAGAAGAAAATCATGTCTTGGATGAGAATTTGTGGCTATGGAGTCGATGAGAAAAGGTAAAATTCAGAATGGATTTTGAACATAGATGTGCAGGACTAGAATAGTGAAGTCAATGATGAGTCCTAATTTGGGATCCTGAACAAGTGAATTGTAGTAAAGTTTATTAATATGCATAAAACAAGGCAAAAGGAAGGGAAGAAATACACGTGAGTACCGATGCTCAGTCTGGTACCCTCTTGTATTTGCTATACTGCAGTAACTCCTGAAGGGATGAAAATGGCCCATGTCTTTCCTCTTCAAAATAAGAGAAAATCCACAGCTGAGCTAAGCTGATGTCCAGGCCTTTGGTAACAATATTGAGACCTCTTGAGGGAAAGAGGAAAGGAGACACTGACCCCTTTGAACAACAGACAATGGAATACAGATTTGATAGAATTGCACTTAATTGTGAGAAACTGACACTAAAAAATAATGATGCTATTTATAGATTAGATGTTGTAGGGAACCTGGGAAATAACAGGAAAAACATTTTCAATTATCTTACTTCCTTTGTTCTCTCAAAACACAGTTGCAATAGTTCTTTGAGGTTATTATAACAAAAACTTACACATTCTCAGTCAGAAGCAGTAAGGAAGGGATCAAAAAGAACAAATTAACACGATGAAAGCAAGCTAAAAAATTGTGGCAGCTACAACCTGTAGCTGAAGTGAGTTATGCAGGTTTCTGCTCTAAGGAGCTCATACAAACATAGGGGACTCCACAGTGCAGTTAAACAGGAAGCATTTTCTCCTCAGCTTGTAAGGGTGTTACTGTTGACAGAACAGACCTAGGTCAGTTCAAAATGCCCTGGAATTTATTCAGCATTCTTGGCACGAAGGCAATATTGATGGAACAGAAGTTACCTACTGGTATGGCAGCCTTTATCCATTATCCATGAAAGGTACCGTCTGATGCCCTGAGGCTTTAGAGAGAAGTAAAACCATATGTTCACTGCTGCTGGGGTGACTGTACAAAGCCACAGCCCTTGAGCCATACTGATGATGTTAGTTGGATAAAATGATGGCACCATAAGGTCTTGCTTTGTGAATTTTAATAAGTTAAATGTTTAGAAACATAAGGTTATGCACCCCTAAGACTCCAGCCTCACTAATCTATTTGTTTCCCAGCAGCACTGCAAAGTGCTGTCAGGTTGAAGCATACACCCTTCTTGAAGACTAAGGTAACAGATGATTCACATGGTCTTTACTCTGACATTTGCAGGCTAGTAATAAGGTAGTGTTTGGGCTAGGTGATGCTCCAACTTCTCAGCAGATGGTTGAAATTTACAGAAGCATAAGCAAGGCTTTTTCAGCAGCTGCACTTTAAATAAAAGGCAGAGTCTGTATAGGATTGTGAGACTCTTGGATGTATGTTCAAATCCCACCTCTTCTTTTTACTAGCTGCAAGACCACAGGCAAGTTACCTAACCTTCCTGTATTTCTGCCATGAGAAACATGGAACTATTAATACCTAAATTTTATGATCATTTAAGGATTAAGTAAAATAATGTAGGTGATGCATATATAGCACAGTGCTGAAAGTGGTTAAGTGTGAAGTACTCTCCCCAGACTGTCACTTCTGTGAGGTTTTTCTGACTGTGTGGACTTCAACTTCAGTTTAAAACAGAAAGTAAATAAAAGTCGTGATGAAATTGCAAGCCACTGAAACTTTCACTGCACATTTTAAACATTTTATTTTTTCTGATTCCATCTTCTTAAACTATGCAAACACAGTTTAAAATTCCTACAAATACTCATCATCAGACTACAGGGACCTGGAAAAATACTTCAGCTGACTATCTGACCTGACATCTATCAAAATGTCTGGGACTCTGTCCTTACCATCAGTCTGTGAGGCAGTGTCACAAGCAACATAAAGGATTATGAACAATTGCTCTAGCTCCTGCTCCAGGCACCAGTGTCCAAAAAGGAGAGGGCACAACCACAAAGACTGCTGGGAGTGCAGGCGTAATGGGAGACGGCGGTGGTAGAGAGATGAATTACAATCTATCGAAATTAGCCAAGGTGTGCTCACGCAAGCGTCTCCTACTGATCACTTGGAATGTACCAGGCACATGGAGGATTCTCACCATGATATGCAGCACAGTTAGTGTGAAGACTGTAGGCACCAAAGTCAGACAAATCAGAATAGATATCCCAGCTCTGTCACTGGGACTTGAGTAACAGGAGTTACACAGGTGTGTGCAGAAATAGCTAAAATCCGAACTGGTCCAGCTCTATTCATTGTGGATTGCTGACACATTGGTCAGGCATATTTACACATAACTCATTCCTTTTCATTTCTTGCATACATTGAGACACTGTGTGCTCCTAAGACCAATGACAGCATCTTCTGCTTTGAGACTTTCTTATGTGCTGTGGCATAGCAGGAGAGGACTGAACTTTAACTCTATCAACTATGATGGAACACAAAAACACACTAATCTTTTGTTCCCATTGTTAGGTAAAAACCTGAGCTCTTACTAGATAGGGTTTCTCATTGTTTGACGGCCCCCCCTTTCAAGTATCTTCTACAACCAGTCCTCATCCTGAAGATACTAGCCCTTATATACAAAAACGTACACAAGGCACAGTGGTGTGCAGTAGATGAGAGGTAAATACCAGGCTCTTCTCTTTCCTTGCAGGTGCCCTCCCTGAGTAAAATCACCAAAATGACCAGCATAGCCTATTTTGACCGTAGAGAACAGTAACAACAAGAAGCACAGAGTCATGTCATAAATGCACTGCAAAGTCTGTGTGCCCTGCACATGGAGAGAGAGGGATTTCCCACCATAATCTGTCTCACCCCCTCTCTAATTATGAAAATCCATATCTTTCAGGGAAGGAGATTGGTGCCAAACTTTTTGAAATCCCTTGGCTACAAGACCAAGACCTATTCACCCTCCTCCACAATGAGTAGCTTGAAATGTCTCGGCAAAATCCCGCAGCCTCCTCGGCCGAGTGGAATCGGCTCCTGAAAGAGCCCTCCAGGTAAACTGTCTTGTCCATATGTTTCTGGAGGCCGTGCCATCGGGGATGAGAGTGCTCATCCTTTAGGAAGCAGGAAAGCAAAAACATGTTCGCAACTTAACAGTCTCATTTTATGGGAATGGGAAGTTGAATTTATACCAAATTTAGACAATCTGAGTATGTGAACCCACTGTGTGCCGGAAATCGTATTAGGCACCCTTTGGAGTGGAAATGGATTACAAGACATTGCCTTTAAGAAAGGGGGAAGTTCAAGGAGAGACAGAGAGTGAACCTACTGCTGGTCAATCTGTCAGTCTTATCCAAACAAATCGAGTTATAAAGAAATATCCTAAAAACAGATTTCACCCTCCATGCCAGCTCCAGATTGGTAGCAGGTGCCTGCATCTTCGGAAAGGACCTGAGGTTGAAAGAAACTGGGCATCATTACAACGTCTGCCACGAGCAGGCAAATGTGATGGAAAATACGCCCTGTGCCTGTCTTTCCTGTCACAGCAAAAAGAAGCAATAGCCATGTTAGAGGGTTATTTACAAGTGATGCTAATTTCACCCAACTTTATGAATTTAAGAGGCATTTATTAAGAACCAACTAAATGCTAAATGCTATCGAGTAAAATATAAGCATAATCCAGTTCTTGCCCTTAATCTGCTTTTTAGGTCCCCTTCTCTATCCTCCTTTGGTTTCTTTACATATCCTCAATGTGGTGCTTGCCACACTATGTAATTTGTTAATTAGTTGGCAACATTACTCCCCTCAGTGTATCTAAAAAACAGACCTCAGCCCATGGTTCTATCATTAAATTAAATCAGTATGGTGTGACACAAATTCTTTTTCTGGTTGTTATTAACAAGAGGATAGAATAAAATGAAATAGAAAATTTTAGCGTGCTTCACACAAATAAATATAGAATCATAGGGATGTATGTATGTACTTAAAATATATATGTATATGCTGGATTTAATGTAAATTGTCATTATTAGAGTGGGTCACAGTTTAGAAAACTTAAAAGCCACCTATCTATTTATCCAAAAGTATTCAAAAGAAGGGTATAAAAATATATTTCAAAAATGGAAGGAATGAGAATAATAATAATAAACATTTATGAAGTATTTATGATATGTTCTCTAGAAACCATACTCTATTAGAGAAGGAGAGGTTGACTTCAGCTCTTTTGGAACAGTAGATGTGCCTGCATTTCCCCACTACTAACTCTCCTACTGTCTTGCATATACCTTCACCCTGTCACTCATCATAGTATGTCCAGTTAACTGATTTTCCCATGT
>PVJL010020137.1:0-12570 GCA_004026885.1 Lyroderma lyra
ACCCCCACGCCCTCACCCCTCTGCTGGTTCCCGGATGTCTTTGTGGACGTGTTTCCTTTCCGTGGGTGCAGCACACAGGCGCCTGTCCAGCCACCTCCCCTCGTGGCCGAGGCTCCTGACGCTCATGTGACTGAGTCGGGGGAGCCCCCGTGTCCAGCGGCTGCTTGCCTACCTGCCTGATGCCTGAGGGTCACGCAGGGCCCACCCAGGGCATCCCGTGACAAGGACAAAGTGCTGCCCTTACTGGTCTGTAGGGCTCGCCCACAGTGACTAGCTCACAGCACCCAACTTTGCAGAATCCCGGAAGATTCCAGAAATCTCTGGACTCCCACTAGTGCTGTTGGGCACACAGTGTCTCTAGAGGCCCCAGTGGTTTCCCTGTCGCTGCCTTGGAAGCTCTCTCTCCAGGCGTGGTGGCTCCGTGTGACAGCCGTGTGACACCCAGAGGAACCCCACTGTGCCCCTGCCCTTTGTGTCCCGCCGTTCAGTGCTGCTGTAGGCCATCGGTGTGTCGGCAGATGCCAGAGGTGGCTGGGCTGACGTGCTTCTTAAAGGCAGTCGCACGCGCTTGGGAAAAGCACTTTGATGTGACGTTCGTGTCCGCGCACCGCGAAGGCTAAGGGGGGAGAAGGCGAGAGCGTGACGCCTCAGCTGCTCCGCCGGCCTCCAAGCCAGACACGCCCGACGCCGGCCAGCCCTGGGCCCAGCCGAGCGCGTGGTGCCTTCCTGGAACTTGGGGCCCCGGCCGCAGCCGGAACCCACGTGCTCCGCTCTGCTTGCACGTGTTCTCCTCTTCCTTCCTGTGTCGTCGTCAACAGGCCTTTGTCACCTGCGGGTTCTGCGTGGCACTAAGGCGCCGTGTGAGGGATCGCTGGCGGGTACCGCAGAGCGGCTCAGCTTGGGGACAGCCTGTGGCTCAGCCGCCAGGGCAGGACCAGGGGACTTGGTCCAGCACGTGACAGCCGCAGTGCAGAGGCACGCGGGCCCCTGAATGCCGGGGGGGTCCCGGAGCTCATGCCTGCCAGCGGTTCCCGTGGACATGCGTGTCCGGAGCACGTGCAGAGACACTTCGGGGTGAGGTGGGGGGCCCCCCACGGACGGTTCTGAGCCACTACCAGGGTAATGGCCGTGCTCCATTTTGCCTTTCACATTTTAATTGTACGACAGTAATTTTGCGATAGAGTTGCCGATGGCAAACATGCAAAAGACATTAACTTTATTTATGTTTTGGATTATTAATGTGGCTGTTAAAATTCCTCCAGTTAGTTTTGATTGAATTGTTTTTTTGTGTGATTCTGTTGTTTAATGGAGCGGTAAATAAGAATTTCTGATAATGAGGCCGAGCATCTGTCACAACAACCTGCTGTGGGTTATTAACATTTCCATTAGTGGCGGGGTGGGCAGCGATCTAGGGGAGCCACACAGTTAGAACAAAATAAATAGTCAGAGTCGGGCTGAGCGGCTGTTAATTACTATTTTATTCGACGTTGGGGGAGAGAGGGAAAGTGGGGAGGGGGCGACAGGAGAAGGTCATTCCTCCAGAGAAGGCGTCCCCCAGAGCGGCTGCGCTGGGCTGTCTCCCTCCACGGTGGCTGCAGTGTCACCTCCGTGCGCGGCCTGTACACAGACCCCGCCCACAGGCCGAGGCTGCCGGAGGGGAGGGCCGGCTGGCGCCCCGTGTCCCGCAGCTGGGCGCCCAGGACAGCGCGTGACGTTGCAGGCAGCTGCGAGAGGCAGGAGGGCGGGGTCCCAGCGAGCCGAGCACACAAGCACGCACACACGCACACATGCACGCACGCACGCACGCACGCACGCACTGTCCTTGCAGAGCTCCCAGTACAGTGTCCTGCAGTGCACACATTCTGTCATCCGTGCCCCGCTTCCCGGCCACGATGTCCTCATCGGTCATCTTTCCCCTTTCGCTCGCACAGTGTGGCCCTGCCGACACCCACACAGCACCCGGGGTGTCCCCCGGGGGGAGGGGAGGAAGCAGGAGGCCGGGCCGGGGTCCTTGGAAGCCCATGGGCCTCCCCTCCCAGGCTCCGGAGCTGGTGGTGGTAATGCCAATGCCCCGTTACCCCACGATCCATCTGAAACCTCACATCTCCCACGCCCGTCACCACCTCAGTGTCACCTTGATGTCACAGCAGTCATGAGCCCGCGCCTCAGCCCGACTGCGTGTCTCAGTCACTCGGCGCACTGGGTCTCAGCGTGACCAGTCTCCCGTGGTTCTCCAGGCTTTATGTTGTGCGTTTAAAACAGGGTCCTGGGAAGGGTTTGCGGGGTCCCTGGCGTGAGAGCCGGTGGCCCAGGACAGCGTCTCAATCTCAGGGGCCCGCACGTGTGAGCAGACCCCTCAGCACCCCCTGTCCTGCTCTCTCCCCAGCCCCAGCCATGGCCCCCCAGAACGTCCGGGTGAACCCGCTGACGGCCAGCCAGCTGGAGGTCACCTGGGACCCACCGCCGCCTGAAAGCCAGAACGGAAACATCCAGGGCTACAAGGCAAGGCGCTCCCACACGGTTTGGCTCCTCCTTCCAGGACGAGTGGCCTGAACCCCCAGATGGCATCCGGGCCCCTGCACGCGGCTGGGCTCAGCTTATGCGCTTCCTGGGTCTCATCAGCCCACACAGCTGGGGGCTGCGCCTTCCTCTGGGCCTGGGGGAGGGGGCTGGTTCACGCGCAGCCACCTTGTGCCCAGGCCCCCCCACTCCTGCAGGGACTCGGGGGGTCTCCAGTATCTTTGCTGGCAGGGAAAGCACGCCCCGAGGAGAACAGGTTCTGCCTCCCAGCTCTGCCTTCGGGCCTCATGCGACGCGGTGTGATCTGGTCCAGTAGCGTCGGGCCCAAGCACTGGTATTGGTAACCAGTTCCCTGGGGCGGGGGGCGGGGGCGTCCTAGGACCCCTACTGTGCGAACAGTCACACCAGCACGTAGCGGTTCCACGTGTGTGAGGCGCTCCCGAGACGAGGCAAAGGCAGGCAGCAGGCTGCACCGCAAGCGTATCGGGTGCTGAACCACCGCAGGCGGGGAGCTCCTTGCTGCGGCGTGGAGAGCGCGGACACCTGGGAGAGCCCCTAAGCCCATCCCAGAGGAACCGGCCCAGTGAACCCCCAGCCCCGGCCCCAGCCCGGACCCCCTTCCCCCAGTGAATTTCCCCGTCTGGTCTGTGGCGCCAAGTTGATCAGTCATTGGGCTCTCTGGGCTCCCCCGCCCCGACGACTATTGGACCAATTAAATGTCCATTTAGAACTGGCTTTGGTGGCTGCTCCGTGGCAGCGCTGCTCCAGTGATTAATGAGGTAACGGAAAGGCCCGTGCGCGCGGAGGCGAGGAGCCATTTATGTACGTCCGAAGCACGCTCTCTAATTTCCTTAATGATGAAGACATTGAACTTGGGTATTGATCTCGATTTTGGAAGGCCCGTCCGAGCCGAGGGTCTCACTTGGGCAGTTCAGAGAGCAGAGGCCCCAGCACAGGCAACACGCACGAACGAGCGGCAGGAAAGCCGGCCCCGTGCACGCTCACGCCTGGGCACGCTGCTCGGTGGGCCGGCGGGGCTCGGGCCCACAGCGCCGAGGGCAGCCAGGGGCCGGCGCTGGCTCTGGACAGCCTGGCTGGCACCGCTCAGGGCAGGGTTCTCGGCCAGCTGCCTGGGAAAGCATCCGGGCCACCTCTGCAAAGCTTTGTCCTGGACATAAGTTCACCCCGAGCCCCTAAAAACACACGGGAGGAGAGGGGACCCGGGGAAATGTGGGGCCGTCCCAGCGGTGCTGAGCGCAGCGTGGTCCTCCTTGTTTAAATGTCCCCGTGGTGCCACACGGATCGAAGGGTCAGATGTCAGCCCTGAACGAAGCGTGGGAGTTCGGGGCGGCAGCCAGGGGCCCGTGCACAGACGGGCAGGGTGAGACGTGGGCATCTCCCTGCTCCCCGGAGCCTGGGGAAGCGGCCGAGGCCGGCGTGAAGGCGCCCCAGAGCTGGCTCTGCCAGAGGAAAGGGGCTTTGCTGGTGGCTGAAGGACAGTGTCACTCCTGTCCTTGGACTCCGTCCTGAATAGCGCTTCGTTCAGTTAGGCAGCGCTCAGGCTAGATGCGCTCCTCAGGAACGCCAGCTCCCCAGACCAGGCCGGCAGCCTGGGACGTCCGTCCGTCTCCCCGGACGTGGGCACCGCGCCCGCCCCGCCCCGCCCAGCGCACAGCTCCACGCCCCGCGGGCGGGACACGGACGACGTGGCGCCCTTCCCGCCGCCGCCTGACACCGCTCGCTCCTCCCAACAGGTTTACTACTGGGAGGCGGACAGCCGGAACGAGACGGAGAAGATGAAGGTGCTATTCCTGCCGGACACGGCGCTGAGGCTGAAGAACCTGACCAGCCACACCCGCTACCTGGTCAGCATCTCCGCCTTCAACGCCGCCGGGGACGGGCCCAGGAGCGACCCCAGGCCGGGGCGCACGCACCAGGCGGGTAGGGGCACCTCACGTCTGCCCTTCGTGCGACCGTGCCCACGCGGCGGCGGCGTGAGCAGGGTCAGCAGCTGCCCGGTGGGACTTCAGACGAGGGCTGGGAAGGGGCATCCCCTGTGACCTCCAGCCCCCCAGGGGGCGGAGCCTGCAGCCGTCTCAGAGCCCGTCGGTCCCTGGATGAGCACGGGCGCCACCAGGCCCCCCCAGCAGCCGCCAGCACACAGAGCGAGCCGCCTCTGGGCTCCTGTCTCCATCTGTTATTCATCCCTACGCCTTTGTCATTGTGTCTCCCAGGCTCCTTTGTGCCTCTTGGGAGGGCCCGAGCCTCTGATTGATTCTGGAAGTTCAGAGGTGATCAATAACCTTCTCATGAGGCCGGGCAGCTCGTAGACGTCCGCGGAGTTGAAAACAGCTCCTGATGCACGTTTGTGCCTGGAGGCAGAGACGCGCGTGTGGACCGCCCGCCAGCGCCTCAGTGAGTCCCTCTGCTCTGTCCCTGCAGCGCCCGGGGCCCCCAGCTTCCTGGCGTTCTCCGAAGTGACCTCCACCACGCTGAACGTCTCGTGGGGCGAGCCGCTGGCGGCCAACGGTGTCCTGCAGGGCTACCGGGTGGTGTACGAGCCCTTAGCACCTGTGCAAGGTGAGTCAGGGGTGGGGCGGGGCAGGGGAGGCGGCCACGGGGCGCATGGCGCTCCCTGTGACCCAGCAGCCCGGCACGTGCATACCCCTCACCCCAGTCTCCTTAATTCCCGGGACGTCACTCCCCGTCCTCCCAAGATTCTGGTCCTCGGGTCCTCGTGGGCGTGGAGGGGACACCTTGAGTGCCCCTGGGAGGGACCTCAGAGCCGCCCTGGCAGACCAGATCCCATCGGCCCCCTCATTCATTCGCTTGCTGGACAAGTGACCCCAAGCACCTGCTGGGTGCTGTGCTGGGTGCTGGGACCCACGAATCTGAGAAAGTGGGGTCTCCCCTGACTCATCTGTCACGATGCCAGCTCTCCCGACTCCGGTGAGCTGTGTTCCCGCCAGCAGAGGGGCGACGGGCCGTGAAACTCGCCCAACCTTGCCGGTGACCGGCGCCCTGGGAGGAGGGTCCCATGAGCATGACAAGGGGACCAGAACGGGGGACAGACCCAGCACACAGAACTCCCAGGGGAGACTTCCGGTGCAGGCCTGAGGAGTGGGGGGCTCAGGCCACGGGGTGATCGCAGTGGGGGTCTGAGCTACGAGAACCAGGAGCCCCTGGCTACGGGCCCCTGCCGCAGGGCCGTGGGTCGCGCCGAACTTCCCGGACCCGTCAGAAACAGACCCCCCGGAAGAGCAGGGGCCAGTTCAGCATGCAGGTGGTGCAGAGGAGAAGCGCCATGGCGGCGTGGCCCCGGGAGACTGGCGGTGCCGCAGCCCCTGCTGGGTGACGACAGCCACGGGAGGGGTGTGCTTCCGAGGTGGGGCCGACCGGATGTGCCCGGAGGGGCGACAGAGGGGACGGGGGCTGGGACGCAGTGGCATTGCTGTCACGCGTGTGGCTCGTACTCGTGTCCTGCTGCAGGAGTGTCCCCGGCCCTGTCGTAGTGCTGGTTTGTCACATGTCCCCCTCTCCCAGTGTGCTGACAGAGTTCAGGGGCACTTCCCTCTCACCCGCGCTGGACCGGGCAGTGATACCCCAGCAGGGACACGAGCCTGGGCAGGTTTCCCTGGTACGCACGCAGGCAGACAGGCTGTAAAAGCCGAAGGTCATTTCATGTCGAGGGGCAGACGTGCACCCAGCACATCACAAAGCATCGGCTCCCCATTCAGCCGTGACGGACATGTCCCCGTAATGTACGTGCGTGCGAGGAAAACAGCTGAGCTGACCGGAGGAAGAAAACGTAAGCACTCGTGTCCGTTTCGTCCAATCTGAGATGCCATCGACTACGAGATTCGCTGTCATTATCGAGTGCGAAGAAAGACAGAAGGCTCCCGAGGCTGCGGCCGGTGCCTCCGTCACGAATCCCGACCACGTCCCAGATCAGAGACGGCAGCGTGAGGGGCAAAGCACCTCAGCCCGCTGGTGGGCTTCGGTAACTATGGCGACATGTGCACCTGCTTTGTACGTGGCAGTGGTCCCGCACCGGCGCGGACTCGGCGGGGCTGCGCTCTTTTCAGAGCCAAGCGCCAGTCTGGGGGCCGGGTGGCCCGGGCACGGCTGGGTGGACGGCTCAGCAGCTGAGGCCCCGAAGAGACGTGCGCTGTCCTTGCTCCTTTGGAAGAGGGATGGGGCCAGCAGTTACTGGAGACTTCCACCCGTCATTCCTTGCACACACACACACACGTGTTCACACCCGTGCACACACAGACGCACACACATGCATGCACATGCCCTTGCACACACAGACGCACATGCATGCACGTACACACACACACACTTGCATGCAGACACGCACGCACCCACGCGCAGACATGCACATGCACACTCATACACATGCACACATGCACACACACTTGCATGCACACGCGCACACATGCACACACATACACATCGGTTCCATATTCCCTGTCCCAAATACCTTTTCGAGATTAACAAACCAGCAGCATGCAAATGAGAAGGGCTGCCAAACGCCACAACTCTGTCCACCTCCGGAGTCCTTCGTCGTCACACAGCGAGGGCCCCACACCTCCTCGGACAGTGACTGGTCCTGGGGCCGGCACTCGTCCATCAGCGGGTTTGCAGACCCTCCGAAAGCCCCATGCACGCACCTCCAGACCGTCTCCTGGCCTGGTTCTCTCATCTTGTAAGAAAGTTATCGCTCTCCAGGCAAGATTATCGCTGTGACCATCACCCGTCGGACACGTAGGGGACCCGGATGTGCTCCATGACGTCCCCCTCTCTGCACGTCACTGTCCTCGGTTTGTTCCGGCTGTGCAGAAGCTCCCCCTGCCCCCACCTCATCTCCCAGGAAGGTGACCCGCAGGGCTGGTTCCCCGTGTGTTGTCAGGGCTGCGGTCACTCGTCCATTTCACGACAGCACTGGGGCCACCCTGAGGATTGCATCGTACACTCAGGTTCCTCGTGCGCACCCCGCACACGGCTCTGCCCTGCAAACAGGACCCCACCAGCCGTGGTGGGCAGCGCTCGTCCAGCACTGACACGGGCTAGGCATGTCCGCGCGTCCACCCCGCCCTCACTGCAGCCCCACGGGGCGGGGCCACGCTTCCGCCCACTTTGCAGTCGAAGCACTCGGGCTCAGAACCCTTAAGACGTGCGCCTGGGTCCTGTGGTCCAAGGATGTTGAAGGGGGTGGGATCTGAGCCCAGGTGGTCAGGTGCATGTGCCACCGAGCGACACAGAGGTGGACGTGCGGCGGTTCTGAGAGCGTTGTGCAGTGCGGCCACCAGGCTGCACGGGGACGCGTTCTCCCCGCGACAACAGGAGTGAGGGAAGCCGCAGCCAGTTCTCGTCTCTGCGCAGCCAGTGAGACGGCCCGTCACCAGCTTCGCCCGTCTGCTGGGAAGGGCTGGTCCCTGAGCCCCGAGGTTGCCGGCGTTGGCACTGGGCATGTGGTGCTGTGGGAGGTGAGCAGGAGAGACCGGCCGCTTGCCAGCCCGCGCCGTGTCATCCCCACACCTGGGCCAGCTGTCCCCCATGGCCAGGTCCCGCTCCCCACCCAGAGAAGCGGTGTGTGCCCACCCTTTGGCAGCCGCCGGTCCGACCCGTGGGCAGGCCTGTGAGCGGGGTCTCGGCCCTCAGCCCTCACTGCTGTGTCCAGGACCTGCAATCGGGAACCCCGAAGGTCAGACCCGTCTGTCCAAACAAGTGTCACCCCGAGCACATGCCTCACGGAGCCGCTCACTCCCAGAGACGTGGCAGCATCAGGCACGCTCGTTTGTGGCCGCAGCTGTCCTGACCCGCTGCGGGAATGCTGGCTCTCCTGTGAAGACTGCCAAAGACACACTGCGTGTGTCACACACACGTGTACACGTGCGCGGCAAAGACAGGAAAAACCGTCTTGTAAAGCGACCTGTCACCTGGGAGTGACCCTGGCCTTGTGGCGTGCCGCCGCACCAGGACCCGGGCGTGGAGAGACACCTGCTAACCCCAGGCTGGCCCCTGCAGGGCTGGAGGGCACAGCGCTCTCCCGGGGCGAGGGGTCCTGTGGTCGCTCCGCCAGGACGGCGTTCCTGCCCATCCCGGTGCGGAGGCGGGGCCCACACGCACCCCGGTGCCCTGGGCACGGCAGTGTCACTCCAGGCCATTGAGACGAGAATAACTTAGCTGAATCGACGTTTCATCAGAGCGTAGTAAGTGGGAACACTGGGCCAGCAGGAGGTAGCTGCAGACCCGCGGGACGGTGTCCTCGGTCCCCTGCGTGGTAAGCACGCAGGTCGGGGCTCCCCCAGACTCAGAGGTGGGGGATGGGCCCAGGGTGGCTCTCCGGAGCGAGCGCTGCCCCAGAGCAAGTCGCCCTGAGAAACCTGCGGCCAAGGGCCAACGGGACGTGTTTTGTTTTGTTTTGAATGCGCCATTTCCACACACACGTAAGCGAAGAACCCCACTTTCCCTTCCGGAAAATGGTGCGTTTGTGGAAGTCCCAGCATTTATCCTCCTCTCAAAACGTTATCGCGCAATTTCCCGATTATCCTTATTTAATGGGGCAGCAGCACTGGTGCTTCGTTTACCCATCGGTGAGCGAAAACCTGGTCACTGTTGCTGTCACAGTTCTCTGAATCGAGGCGGCGACAGTCGCGGTGACGGCTTTTCTTCATCGATGCTCAGGGGCCACAGGTGAAGCCGTCACACGTGTCTTGAGGCCTTTAGGCCACAGGCTGGCCAACCATTCAGGCTGGGGACCCCTCCTGGGGGACACCCTCCCATGTTCCCCCGTCCCCTGTGACGGGGGGCTCGAGGTCACCTGCCCTGGGAACAGGGGCTTGGTACGTCCCAGAGGCAAGTGGGCAGAGACCCCTGCAGCATGTCGTCAGGAGGCGGGACCCGAACACGGGATGGACACGGGACCCGGACAGGGACCCGGACACGGGATGGACACGGGACCCAGACATGGGACCCGGACACGGGATGGACACGGGACCTGGACACGGGATGGACACAGGATGGACACAGGACCCGGACACGGGATAGACACGGGATGGACACGGGACCTGGACATGGGACCTGGACACGGGATGGACACGGGACCCGGACATGGGACCTGGACACGGGATGGACACGGGACCTGGACATGGGACCTGGACACGGGATGGACACGGGACCCGGACACGGGATGGACACGGGACCTGGACACGGGACCTGGACACAGGACCGTGGCCGGGTACTGCCCGTCCTCTGTCCCCCATGTCCTGTTACGGGGTCGTGTCTTCCGCGTGTCAGCCGCACTCAGCAAGCGCACGCCCTCGTGACGCCCGTCTGTGCTGAGAACGGGCCGTCACCTCCGCGTAAGCGCCTGCTGCAGGTGAGAAACGCGTCCTCAGCACACGGCAGGGGCCCTCCTCGGGGTAACGCAGCCTCTCGCCTCTGCTCTCGCTGGCCCAGGGGTGAGCAAGGTGGTGACCGTGGACGTGAAGGGGAACTGGCAGCGCTGGCTGAAGGTGCGCGACCTCACCAAAGGCGTGACCTACTCCTTCCGGGTCCAGGCGCGGACCATCGCCTACGGGCCCGAGCTGCAAGCCAACGTCACGGCCGGGCCCGCCGACGGTAAGTGGCCCCGCCGCCAGCCGGCTGTGTCACCTTCGGCGTGGGCCTCGCGCGTTGCCGTGGAGGTGCTGAGAGGATTCAGAGCACAGCGACGCACGCGCATGAGGCACACACTGGGACTGTGTGACAGTACGGATGTGTCCAAACGCACGCGTCACCGTGGGCTCCTACGGGCGGGCTTGCTGAACGGGCGTGAGCGAATCCTGGGCGCTGACGCCTGCGCAGTTTGACGTGTTTTCTAGGGGACAAAATCAAGAGACGGACGTGTGCTCCGTTGTTGAAGTACGACCCGTAAGGAAAACGTGTTGTGGGGGGAGCGTGCAGCTCCCTACGGAGCAAGCCGTTTGGGCCTCGGAAGCACGTCCTGAGTCAAGGGCAGCAGGATCGGGCTGACGCCGCGAGCCAGGCCCCGAGCAGGGCACCCCGCAGGCGTCAGCCCCCCGACGCTGGGGTCAGCCTCCCCGAGTCTCGGGCGCGACGCTGAGCCCGCGGGGCCACCTGCCTGGGGCGCTGGAGCCCGGGGCGCAGGCCCGGCGAGGGGCCAGAGTCCACCCTCCTTTCTGCCTCGCCCGCAGGTTCCCCGGGGCCCCCTAGGGACGTCTCGGTCACCAAGTCCTCCTCCGAGCTGACGCTGCAGTGGACGGCGGGGCACGCCGGCAGGGTGCCCACCACGGGCTACGTCATCGAGGCCAGGCCCTCAGGTAAGGGTGTCGGGCGGACGCGGGGTCCACTGGGCGCAACGACAGAGCGGGGGTCCGAGGGTCCGCGCCCCGCGCCCCTCGCTGACACCGCGGAGGCCCAGCGCCGGGTCGTGGGTGTGGGCCCCCCTCCCCGTCCTCTGGGTTCCGCAGTCACGGCGGCGCCGCCAGCCCCCCAGGCACCGACTCGGGGAGTTTGGGCCACCCCGTCCCCCCACCCCCGAGGATGATGGCAGTCGTCCTTCCCAGAGGCGTGCGCGTGAGCACTTCGGGGCAGGGGCCCGCCTCGGGCTGCCGAGTGTCCCTGACCGTGCCTGACCGCTCTGGGCATTCCTGTTAGAGGGGAACCGGGCGCGCCTGTGAGCCTGGGCGGAAAGCAATACATTCTTCTTTTCTCTGCCCCCCACTGAAATTCAGCCTTCCCTTCGCTTAAAAGAGTCGGGGTGCTCGTTTGCCCGGCTGCGGTAACCAAGCACCCCACACTGGGCCGCTTCAGGAACAGGAACGAGCTTTCGCCCAGCTCTGAGGTCAGGCGTGGGAGGGCGGGCACCCTCTGCCCCGGGTCCCCCCGCCCCTGCGCGTCGCCGACAGTCCTCGGCGTCCCCTGGCTCGCAGAAACGTCCCCCGGACGCCTTCATCTCGCAGGGCCTTCTCCCCGTGTCCTTGTCCACGTTTCCCCTTCGTGCAAGGACCCCACCCTGACGACCTCAGCTCAGCGCCATGGTCTGCAGAGACCACTTTCCAAACACGGCCACGTTCTGAGACACTGGGGCCTCAGCCGGGAACTTGTGGGTTTTGAGGGGACACAGTTCAGCTCATAGTCACACAGGTCGTTGCCGTACCCGGGAAATGGCCCGCAGCAGGAACCACAGCTACTCTTCTGCCACCTCCCGTGGTGACAGGCACTTCCCACGACTGTTTCCCGTCATCACTTTGTCACTATGGTGGCATCTCGGGCTTGGTAGGCTCCTGTGGCCCTCGTTCCCCAGAGTCCCCTGGGGCGAGGCGAATTCCAGCCCCAGCAGGGGACGGACTTGGCGGCCACCGTCCAGAGCCCCGGGGATAAGCCTCACCCATAGAACCGGTTTTCTCTCTAAAGTTACTTTATGCTTCAAGACCATTCTCAGAAGGACCTTCAGGGCCAGCAGATCGCCCGAGGGCCCGTGGCACCAGGGCAGGACTGGAGGACACACACAGAAGACCCAGGAGAAGTCACCTCCTCCTACCTGAACGCTTGTCTCCCCGGAGGACCACACGAGGGACCCCAGGGTGACAGGACGCTCTATCGCTATCGCCTTCCCGGGTGTGAGCTTGTTCTGTCGTCCTGCACACTGTCACCACTGGGGACGGCACTGGAGCACGGACACATAGGGTCTCTGTTTTATTTCCCAAGACTGCATGGAACCCACGATTACGTCAGGTTAAAGAGTTCAGCTTACAGTTAAGTGGACAAACCTCTCACGGACGCCCCTCCGCCTGCCCAGCCCTTTGGGAGGAGCGTTTCCGTGTCGGAGACCAGCCCGTGGGGCGTGTCGCACGTCACCAGCAGACCTGGATGCACGGGCCCGGGCCCCTGACGCAGCGAGCACGCCTGGCACTTCCCCAGGACACGACGGGCTGCTCCTCGGGCCCCTGACGCAGCGAGCACGCCTGGCACTTCCCCGGGACACGACGGGCTGCTCCTCGGGCCCCTGACGCAGCGAGCACGCCTGGCACTTCCCCG
>PVJL010020138.1:0-12576 GCA_004026885.1 Lyroderma lyra
TGATCCACTTAACGTGACACCCTTACCCAGCCTGGCTCTTTAATTCATACATTCACAAATACTTACTGGTTTTCCTTGATCCTCGTTTTCATTTTTGGAATTTTGTTGGGTTTGTAAACAAACTGAGAAAACAAAACTCCTGACAGGCCAGCCTTAACGTTCAGTAGCAGACCACACACCTGTAATAACCTCAGCCAATAGTACGGAAGGGTACTGGCTATTAGCAGCCCAGAGAAACCAGGAAGACTTAAGGGAGAGTCAGGTTTAGATTTTTCTCAACCTAACCCGAACCCAGGCCCAAACTTCTAAGTAGAACTAACTTTCAGCAAGTCATTTATTTTAATGGGGGAGGGGTAAAGTGGGTGGGGGGTGGCATTCAAAGCACACTTTTACTTTCCATTAGAATAGACTGAAAAATAGCAATTGTGTTTCAAAGAAGCGGGAGGGGCTCATGGAAGTAAAGCATTTTCCCTGTATTTCCTCAAGGACCTGCTGTTCAAACTGCAGTCTGCAGTCCTACCCCATTTAGTGGGTTATATCAGTACTTTTATATGTGATATAAAACAAAATAGAAAATATCAGAGTATAGCACTGCTGGCAACATACTGTTTTGTGAAATATTCTGTTTCATTTTTATATATGTATGTATGTGTTGGTTCAGGATGGGTAAAATATATTTTATACTGTGTACCCTGGTTTTAATATCCTTCATATTTTCATATATGTAAAAGTTATTAATTTGTACAACAAATGCTTTTTCAGCACCTATAGTGTAGCACTGGTGAGACAGTGATGTGTTGGTGTGATATAAGTGAATAAAATAATACTTGATCCCTGCTCTTGTAGGAGTCTTACAGTTTGGAGTTCCCTGGTGGTGTAGTGGCTAGGCTCCAGCACTGTCAACACTGCGGCCTGGGTTCGATTCCCAGCCAGGGAACAACCCACATTAAAAAAAAATTCTTACAGTTTAGAAACAAACAATCGAATAACCACAAAAACATAAGACTGTAAACTGCCAAGGGTTAAGGGAAGAAAATTTTAGGGGAATTAAGATAGATTATTATTATTAGGAAAGCTGATTTAGACTTGGGAAGAGGTGGAGACAGGTCAGGATTTTCTGAGAAGTACATTTAAGCAGAGCCCAGAAAGATCTTTGGAAAGGAGCAAAATGTGAAAAAAAAGTTGGCCTCAGCAAACAGCACTTGCAACAAGGGCCTGTACAGTTTGAGGAAAAGAAAAGCCAGTGGGCAGAAGGGAAAAGTATCCAGACCATCTAGAAAAGGCCTCAGGGGAGCTGGGGTAGGAGGAGATAATGCAGGAATTTTATATGTCCTCCGGGCAATAAGAATGACTTCATTTGCATTTTAAAAGCTCATTGAGTGCAGCAGAGAGGGGAAGGAGGCTGGAGTAGGTAAGAGACTGAGATGATGCCAGGTGCAGACTAAAGGACAGATGTGACACAAATTCAGGAAGCAGAAGTGAGAAAAATGGCTGAAAGTTTGGGTGTTGGGGCTGAGGAACTATGAAGTGTCTCGGATAACTCTTGAGTGAGCAATAAAATGGGATGAAATGCATGAGAAACCCCAGATAAGCAGAGCAGAAAGGAAAGATGAAGTTCAACTTGTTACATTAAAATGTAGATGCCAAATTAAAAACTGGAACTTAAGATATTAAAAAAAAGGGGGGAAGTCATCACCAAAAAGGTTTTGATGACATATTTATTCTGCTCCCTAAATAGGTGTCCACAGCAAATCCAAATCCAAAAGAGTCTAGAATAAGTTTTAAAAGATTCTATGCAGCAGCAGTTCATAAATCCCAGAGCAGCTAAAGCCACAGTGTATCTGGAGAAGAGACAGGGCACCTGAACTGTCACACTCAACATAATCCTTTTTCAGGAAATCTTAGGGAATCGCTTGTCTACTGTGCTCACTGCTGTACGCTCCACAGGAAGAAATGTGCCCACTACTCGGCAGAACAACCACCCAGCAAAAATAAGACAAATAGTGCCAATAACTAGCAACAGTGCAAGGAAAAACTCCATTGTACTATGAGACACACAAATGCACCAGTAAGGATGTTTCTAGAGGCAAAACATGGAAATGAGTTATTCAGCACATACTTAGTTCTCACGCCCTAACAGTGTCAGATGCCAGATTCTGCTCCCTAACAATCACCTTAATGTCAATACCAGAAACGCCATCCCTGGGCAACCCATGTTAAGGACCCTCGCCATTCCCTAGAAGTCCCTAGACAGGAGAAAAAACCAAAATGTAATAAAATCTTATGATGAAGCTATAGTAAAATATCGCCTAGCTTATTTAAAACAAAACAACTTAGAAAGAAATTTTCAAAAATGAAAATGGCTATTACTGATTGTTCTTTTTCCTCTAAATTTTCCTATTTCCAGACTTTCCTACAAACATGAATTCTCCGCCCCCCCGGTTCACGAAGGTCGTACTGATAGGTAGGATGAAATTCAGACAACACAAATATGCATGGAAGAAAGTGCCTTGATTCCATCACCCAGAACTGACCACTTCCAATACTGTGTGAGGACCTTTTTCTGTGCAAACAGTGACACACAACGAATGGTGCAATTGTTTAAGACTCTGAAGGAGATGATGGAACGCTGCGGTGGCACGTATACAGGACTGAGGAAAGACTACCCTGAAGATGACAACTGAGCTAAACTACATTTTAAATTTATACTGAAATACATAAAGCTCCACAAACCCCTACAGATCAGTAGGGATAAAGAAGATACAGTGACTTTAACTATGGTACAACTCCCAAGAGATTCTTATTAGAAATGGGGGAGGGGAGAAGAGCATTAGACATTTCCATTTAATAAAAAGGAAACAAATTTTAAGATGGAAGGACCTGCATTAGACACTGAGTTTAATGATAGTATGGAATATACCTGTTTTATCACCGTATCTCTAATATACCTCAAAGGCTAAGAGAGTATCCCTCAAGACTAATCACCTCCTTCTTGCTCATTCATTCATTCATTCATTCATTCGTTGAAGAGGAAGTGTTTAAGCCAGCAATTCCACCACTAGGTATTTATCCAAGAGTAAAGAAAACACACACACAAACTAGTTCATGAATGTTCTTAGCAGTCCAAACGTGGAACTAACCAAATACCCATCAGCTGATATATCAATAAAATGCGATCTATCCATATAATGGAATATTATTCAGTCATAAAAAGGAATTAAGTACTAATACATGCAACAACATGGATGAACCTTTGTTACCGGAAAATGGGGTGTCCTTGTCAACACGACGTCCAGGTTCTTGCTATCTCGAGCAAAGAATTGAATGAGACTCACACCAAAGTATAGAAGTGAAACAAAGAGACAGTTTATTGAGGGGAAAGTACACTCCAAAGAGGTAGGAGCGGGCTCGAGCAGGAAAATGGCTCAGGAGCCCCTATGAACGAGGCTTTGGGGATTTTACTCTGTCTTCAGGGGAGACACCTCTGGGTGTGGGGTCTCTTGATTGACAAGGGGTCTGCCTTCTGACTGCGCATGCTCTTTCCCAGAGTTCAGTCTGTTATAATGATATTAATGAACTTCTGGGCATATGTATGATATTACAATGATGGTATAATGAGGTTCAGGTAACTCTCACTGCACAGGCCTTAGGAGCTGGCCCAAGCTGGTGGGCTACTTAGGCCCTCTGACTTCCTTGTCTTTGTGTGGAACTTCCTCCCAGCCTGGGACAGGGATTCCATCTGAAAGGGTGGTATCTAGGCATAACAATTCCAGCAGGCAGTCTCTTGGGGGAGGTGGAGATTCCCCTATTCTATCTACCTTCTTCACATCCTCTTGAGAGGCGTGATCCCCACAAATCTCCATGGGAAGCCGAGGGAGTGGAGGTCTCATCTTCTGTATCTGCTTCCTGCTGAGGATGGTCTTTGTCCCTACCTATTGGGGATCCACGGAGCTCTCACCCTATCTGATCTAAAGGGGGAAGGGGTCTCGGGATCCTCCAAGTTGACTCCTTTGGTCAAGATGGGCTGGAAACCTTGCCTGGTGACATCTGCATTCCAAAGACCCCTAGATAAGGAGAATCAGACCCAGTTAGTGAATTCAAAAGCTTTGGACCGAGATGTAGACTTCAAAGCCATCACTGCAGGGTGGCTACAGAAGATTTGTTTAGCCCTTTGGAGTCTGCATCCTGCTGGTTTTGGTCTCCACTGGCCACCCAGGTGCGACTGCCTATCCAGGAATGGCCTGGGGATGATACAATTCACAAACACAGTTTCACAGTAGCAAGGATGATTAGCTAAAAATCTAGCACACCCAGCTAAGTCCAGTTTTATTATTACATATCACAAGTTTTAGGATGGCTAACCAGGGCTGGAGACACATTTTAGAAATACAATGAGCAAACACAAGTTACAAGTTCTCTGAATGATTAGCTCAAACTGGGGCAAAGGACAGCTGGGAGGTATGGGGTAAAAGCCTATTGTTTTAAGTTTTAAGCAGGGGCAAGGTGGAGACATTCTAGGATTCAAGTTAGGAGCAATCGGCTGTTTAAACTAGAGTTAAAGGAAGACTGAATGAGACGGTATTAACGCTACGGCCTAAAAAAGTGAAACTGAGAGCCAATGAACTAGGACAGGAGTCTTTAGTGAAGTGGGGGGATGGCTACTCTGTTTGGCCCACATCACCTTGACAACATTATGCTGCGTGAAAAAGTCCAGTCACAAAAGACCACATATTACGTGATTCTATTTATATTAAATGTCCAGGATAAGCACATCTACTGAAAGAGAAAGCAGCTTAGTGACTGCCTAAGCCTGGAGGGGAAGGCAGGGGGAGAGGAATCGATAAAAATGCTAATGGTTACAGGGTTTCTTTTTGAAGTGATTAAAAACATTCTAAAATTGATTGGAGTGATGGTGGCATGTATCATTGAATAGTACAATTCAAATAGGTGGACGGTATTTTGCATGCATTACATCTCAATAAAGTGTTACTTAAAAAGGGGGGGGGTATTTTGAGCACCTCAGGCACTATGGTAAATTGCTGAAAAGACAATAAAGGAAAAGCAAAGCAGATGCTGTCCTTAAAGCCCTAACATTCTACCAGGGGAGACAAAGTCAAGAGGCAATTACAAAACACTGAGAAAAAGTAAGAAAAAGGCTAACCTGGCCTAGACCTGGGGATTCAGAAGGGATCCAGAAGAAAGCCCAATATACCAGCTTTTCATCCTTAAATTGAAATCTAAAAAGCGTTTTAAAAAGTAAGTACTTGGTTGACTTATTAAAATCTTCTTACTTGAATGGTTAATGGACTTTTTAAAAAGCATTTGTGCACATACAATGTTTAAAACATATTTTTAACTTTAGAAATGCAACCGACTAAAATCTGTTAATGTTAAACAAGTCTCCAACTTATATTGCATTATACCAAATTCGTGGAGTGCTGTCAGGATGATGTGCGAACGTTTCCTAACACTTTAAATTAGGAGTAAGGACGTAGAAGCCTGAACCCCTCTGTAATACATTCCAAAATAAAACAGGAAGGATGGGAGGGAACCCCCGGGTAAGAGAACTTGAGTCAGGATCCTAGAGGAGAGCCGAGTGCTGCCATCAAAATGGACCTTTAAGAATTAAAGCCACTGATTTTCAGTCGCAACTCTTCAAAATGAGATGAGTAACCGTCGCCATAGAAACAGTGGGGGCCAGTTTCCCCGAGGTTAAAAATAGAAAATACTACACATCCAAGTGGGTGAGATACGGCAGCTTTGGTAGACAGCCTACCGGACACTGTCACTGAGATGAAGCGGGACCAACTACAACCCCTAACCTACACCTGGGAAGCCGTGCCTGATACATCACTTCGTGTGGTGCCTTACAAAGTGCTAAGAAAAGAGTTTGCCCCCACTTCCAGGGGAGGAGGGAGCAGACAGCCCCCCTCCCAAGCATCGCCCACACCAAGGCCCCCCGGGCAGACGTGCACCGTGGGGCTCACGGGGCCTGGCTTTGCGCTCACCTGGAAAGCAACCCCATTGGGTCCTGCTGGCTCCGCTGGCTGAGCCCTGAGGAAACACCAAGCTCCAGCCCGGGGCCTAAACGTGCCTGGCGCCCACCGTCACATCCCCAGCCCACGCCACGTCCCGTGTGCCTGGCACGTCATGGGACCCGATGAGCTCACACTCACTAAGCACCCACCATCTGCCCTGCATGGGCACCGCGGGAAGAAACGGCCCCGGGCAGAGAACCGGAAGGACAGCCACGGGCACCGAGGACGAACCCCACCTAGAGGCTGGCTGTCTTGGGCAGGGAGCTCTGGAGAGAAACCCCAACCTCACCCCGCGGCGTTCACAGTCCCAGAGAAGAAATGGCCCCGAGGGGCGCAGCAGGCCCTGCATCCCGTAGTCCCCCACAGACCAGCTGGGAGGAAAAAGGACAGGCGTCACTATCTCCGGGCCACCGCGCGCTGCTCTGCCCCGAAGACTGGGACCCAGACTCCGCCCCGGGAGCAGGGCACGTGTGGGGACCGAACCCTCGTGAGGGCCGAATCGGGCTGTCACTGACTTCCGCCTCCCTACCCTGCGACCATGGCCGGCCGCTCAGTCCCGGGCGTGACAGCCACCTCGTCCACAGAACAAGCGTCTCGGCCCCACCGGGCACCGATCAGAACGGAAACAAATTCCTTTGATGCCTGCACGTACCCTCGCTGTGTTTCCTTTCATCATAGGTTAATTCTTATTTTCAATTAAAACATTGCATTGGGGGTCTTCAGCAAGTTAATCTGAAATGATACACAAAGACATGTCTTTTAAGTATTTACTATCACTTTGGAAAACTGACAGTATCTGTTCAAGTTGCACACATGCATACCCTGTGACCCAGGGGTTTCTCTCCTAGGTATATACCCCACAGAAGTGCAGGTATATATGCATCCAAATCCATATTAAGAGCAGCATTATTTGCAATGACCGAAAACACATTCCTGAAGAGAAAACGTGGGGTCAGTGTTTATAGATTGAATCATCGTGGGTCAAGGCCATTAGTTCAGGTAGAAGTCAGGGATGCTTTCTCTTAGGCCCGAGGCGGAGGCCGCCCAGGAATAAGTGTAGAAGAAAAGTTTTATGCCCATGAAGAGGAAGGGAAGGTGGTCCAAACTGACCGGCAGGAGATAGAAGTGCTGCTGGTGCTGTGAGCTGGTGAAGGGACGTGCTGAGAAGGGTTGGAATTTGGACCGGAGTGAACCCAGGCACCCACTGCGGAGGAAGGGGAGCAGTGCCTCTGAGTACTCACATGCATCACGGTCCCAGTCTAAGCACTTCTGTTTCATTCATGGTCACAGAGTACCTGTAATGTCACAGGCCATCCTTCATCACTGAGAACTCCTGGACCTCCACCCTCAGGCAAGAACTTAAAAGATTCCATCACTGAGGAGACATTGGACATTGTATTGTTATTGTATAAAGTAGGTGATTACAGCAGGACACACAGCACTTGGCATCTTAGAAATGACATTGATGTATGGTTGGAAAGAGACCACAAAATGTCTTCCTGACATTGCTTTAACAATCCCCGGGTTTCCGAGTATTGCTAACTTTTTTTTTAATTTGCTCCTCTATTAACTTCTGTCTCAGAAAGTGTCTTGATGCATCTCCCCAGCTCTTTCATATTACAAACAAGGATCCACTTTTCATGGGCATTCTTGTGGAGAACAAAATGTTGCCTTATATTTTCATGTTCTGTAGTTTACCTCTAGCTCACTGAATTTACTGATTTTAATATTCTCCTTCCTTTGCTGATTGCTCCTCATCTCTTCTGCCAGAATTGGTTCAGTAAGGTATTTTGTTTGATCAATGAATTCAATCTTCAGCTTAAAACTTTATAAACATTTCCTAGTGGCCTTGGTTTGGCAATGAAGAAGTACTGTGTCATTCACGTCCCTCAGGTTCTCTTCCAGTTGTGCATCATGGACACCCCATGGCTCAGCTAAAAGTTGTAAATGATTCCTCTCCTTGAACTGTTAGTACAGCTTAGGCCTTTCTCAGTGACTTCCAAAGCTAGGTCTTAAGATGATACTGCAGCTTCTGCTTTCACCCTCTTAAGAGGCTGTCCTGAGAACAGGAGGTCACATGTAAAGAACTAAGGCTCCCCAATGGACAGCCCAGCACCAACTGCCAGACATGTGGGTGAGGCCACCTTGACATTCCAGACCAAGCACCACCTTACAGCTGAATGCAGCTACAAGAGTGAGCCCAGGCAAAACCAGCAGAAACATTGTTACCCAACCAAAAAAGAAATAATAAGTCACTACCACTTTAAGCCAGTAAGGTTTGTAGTTATTATACAGCAAGAGATAACTGATTGAACTGTCTTCTCTGTCATTTTCTCACCTTGGTGATCCCCTGGCTTTCAGTTTTCTAACTCAGAAAATGCAATGTCTTTACTAATACTTTTTCCCTCAGTTTCAATTGATCTGCACGAGACAATTATTCAAAACTTTAACATCATCAGTTTTATAATCAAGAGATTCTTTTCTCTCTTTTGGAGACCTCTGATATACGGTCAGTTTATCCTGTTCTGCTCATTCCAACGTCCTCTTCTGAGGGGAGCCCAAACTTAACTTTCTCATGAGTTATCTAATCTCTACACGGTTTATTGAATTCTTGCTATTATGTTTTATGAACTTAAACTATTTTACAGATTTATTTACATTTTCTTCTTAGTTTACACCAAAACCATTTTTTCCCACTCCCTTCAGATTATTTTCTTAATTTTTTCCCAATTTTAGCTAGTTCCTTCAACAAAGAATGGCTTTCCTATTTTATTGGCTGTTCTCTTCAAGGGAGCTCTTAACTCGTGAAAGTTGTATTTATTCCTTTAAATTGAGGTTTATCTTTCTTAGTAACTGATGTTTACTTACTTGGTGTAATCTTTTCTTTTTTGGAAGGGAATTTTCTCCAGGCTGAAGGGCAAATGCTTACAAGGAGTGTGCCTACCCCTACCTAAAGGTCCATGGAGATAGCCTTGGGTGGGGGAGGAGGGCTTATTTGTAGTAAAAGAGAAACAAGAAAATTGCCTTTCTTCTGCAGGCATATCCACAATAACTCCAAACAGACACTCCTAAAACAAAATTGTAAGTTCTGTGTGATTTTGGACTTTTGGAATAAATAGAATTGGGGGAGACCACTTAAAACCTACACGGAGCACCAATGATTGCACTGTTTTGCATCCAGAACATAGGCAATTTCACTGCTTGCTCAGTTAGAATTCCTGGGGAGTGTGCACTTGACACATTAGTGGGTCTCTCAACCTTGACCCTGGGAACCGGCTTCCTCCTCAGACAACGTAGGTTCTTGAAGGCATTAGAGACAAATTTCATCAAAAATTCAAGTCTTATCTGAGGAATAGTATTCTCCATCAAGTTTTACTAACACCTAGAAAAATGTCTTAAACAATTTTTCATCTACACACGCAGCTTCCCAAAATAATTTATCATTGTGTAGTGGGGATTTTATTCACCAAAAGGAAGCCTCCTGTCGAATTTTCAGCTTTTTCTTAAGGTGGTTTCTTTATTTTGTTTAATTGCTCCCAAACATTAATGTGCAGCGAAAAATTCCACTACAATTCACAGTATTTCCACTATCATATTGGCATAGGCCTACTTATCAGTGGGCTGTGAGCATATTTTTCCACAGTGTTAAACTAAAAATCTTTAACTTCTATGACTGAAATATTTTAAGTAAGGTTTTATGGAGCCAAAATTGCTAGCAAACAACAAAAACAAAAGCAAGCAAACAAACAAAAAAACGGTTTAGGGGCATGGAGTCTAAACCACCAGCAGCATGGCTATGTAGAAATGACAGCATTTCTGTTGTCCCAGAGTTTTTCAAGTGTTTTTATACATCAAACAAGGGGCAGGGGGAATAAGGGGGGTAGCCTTATTCCTTAGCTACAGGCAAGGGGTGGGAGCAGATGAAGCAGGGCCAGCTCTGGGATAGATGCAGTCTGCATAAACAAATGTCTGTCCTGTAGATGGGCTGGGGGTGGCAGTCGGGAAAGCCCGGGGGTAAACAGCACACAGAGGCTCCCGGAGTGAGGTGCTGCCTGGCTGAAACAATCTGCGGAAATAGCCGCCTGGAAATGAATCCAAAGTCCCAAGAGGCCAAGCAGGCCCGTGAGCCGTCTTTTGTTAACTGGTCAGCAGCCATTAACAGGCCAACAGCTGTCTCCTTTTCTCACTGACAGCAATGCTGTCATTTCATTGGGACCCTCTCAGAGTGTTCTCCTCTTGAGGAGACACTGACTCCTAGCTTTATGTCCATGTTCCTGTCCCCTCTTCATGTTTGCCAGTGCGTTTGCCAAAGATTTCCCATCCGTCTCTTCCTTGGCGGAAGTTCATCTGCTACTAATTTTCCAAGGAGGTCACATGTGACCTCGGTCTGAGCTCTCCTGTTTGGAAGTAAGTTTTTCCAAAGACTGTCCCTGCTGAGACTGCAGAAGTCAGCCTCTTTCCAGTTCCCAGCCTCGACAGGTGGCATAATGTTGTCCGGTGAAGCCACTGTTTTAGATCCTGGGACTTGGAGAGGATTTCATGTTAATGAGTCTCTTAGCTACTAGCTCCACCCCCACAGTAAAGTGAGCACAAATTAGCTGCAGATTCCACACAGATGGCAGGAAATCTTGGATTTTCCTTGTTCTGGCTTCCTGTTTAACATCATCAAACAACAAAATAAAATAACCAAGAAACTAAGGGTGATCCTTGCCACTAATTAACTCAGTAAATAGATATTCCCTGAATGCCTGCCTCTTGCTCTAAATTGTTGAGATGCTAGTGGCTGTTGTATATAACAGGGGTGGCCAACCCCTGGACCACAGACCAGTAGGGGATTATGGCTTGTTAAGAACCAGACTGCACAGCAGGAGTGAGCAGCAGGTGAGAAGCAAAGTTTCCTCTGTATTTACAGCCTCTCCTCATCAATCCCATTACCACCTGGACTCTGCCTCCTCTCAGAGCAGCTGTGGCATTGCATTCTCAAAGGAGTGTGAACCCTATTGTGTACTGTGCATGCAAGGGATTTATGCTGCTTATGAGAATCTAAAGCCTGATGATCCGAGGTGGGGCTAAGAGGGTGATGCTAGCACTGAGGACCGGCTGCAAATACAGATTAACATTAACAGAGAGGTTTGACAGCACAGAGAGGATGAAATGGTAATTTGGGGTTTTAACTGGACTGAGTAACCTGGGACTAGGGAAATTAAACTGTAGAAATTAAACTGTAGAATTCTCTTTTGTTTTAATTTATCCCTATTGACCATTATCTATCCCCTTATTAGATGACGTAAGTGCATGAGTCTCACACAAAGTCAAAATTCAATAAATGTTATTTCAGTAAATTAATATTTAATTAAAACAAATTTCTATTACTCTTTACATGTAAGTTAATTAGTAAATTTAAAAATTGTTCATGGAATTAAGAATTTTCCTAATTGGTAATGAGTCACTGCAAATAAACACTCCTATTTCTCTGCATTTTGTTGTGGGAAATGCTGAGAGATACAAGTGTGCGTTTATCAAAGAACAGTCCCCTTTTGCTAAAAACCTATCTAATTGTTGGTATTTTCCTTTGATATGATAAAAGCAACCAGTAGCCTCATTTGGAATTAATGTAACTAAAATACAGAGCCCCTCTAATGTTGAAGGTACAGACCATTTTCCTGAACTTGATGCTAATGGATTTCCCTGATTAGAGGAGCCAGAGAGAAACTTGATGAACCTCAAAAACCTCAATTCATAGATGAGGAGACTGAAGTGAAGAATCTTTGCCAAATTCTAAAAAGGCAAATTTCTAAACAAAGTAAATGAAACTCATAAATTAAAAAAAAAAATTAAACATGCATTTCAGAAAAAAAGTACATGTTAATAAAAATATGGTTGAGATAATTATAAGCCAACTATCTTCCAAAAAAAATAAGAGAAGCAGAAATTATAATTGGCCATTTAGAATATCTATCAATTGTTAGAACTTAAACATTCACTTTTTTACTTACCTCACAGTATACGTGTTTCCTCTGAGCATAATGCAATAAAACTGGTGAAGTTGTATTTATTAGATTAAAGGATGAGGTTTTTTTTTTAATGGTTGAAGTATAACAATTAAAATGTATACTGTTGCTATATCGACATTGCTATGAAATTATTCATTAATTCGACAAATATTTTTTGAGTGCCAACCTACTTTTCAGGGTCTTTCTTGGGGTGGCACTTTCAGAGATGTTCTCCTGAGAACAAGACCAGACACTGTGCTTGTGTCTTTTCCTTAAGAGTCAAATATGTGGCAGCTGGGCCTTTTCTGTCCTCATAAAGACTGGAAGTACTTCTGTAGCAGAGGGTTTTCTAAGTCCACAAACGATCCCGCACCTGCCGAGGGCCATGTGGAATAATACACTCATACTTAAAGGCACATGGCCTTTGACCTTCAATATACTTCCAGGAGTTTGTGCTACACATACACTTGTATATGCGAACAAAATGAGTGACTCACTCTGGGTTTTTTTGGAATAGACCCACATAGTAATTAATGTAAATGTCC
>PVJL010020139.1:0-12572 GCA_004026885.1 Lyroderma lyra
TAATTCTTTTATCTATTTCACGAAAGTATGATTGTGGGATTTTGATGGGTATTGCATTAAATCTGTAGATTGCTTTGGGCAGAATGGCCATTTTATCATTTGAATTTTTATTGCATCCTCTAGAAATTAAGTAAAACAGAAAAACTGTGTTTAATTAAGTATTAGGAAAAAGTACTGTATTTTCCTGGGTATAATGCATTCCTGTGTATAACATGCACTGATGATTTTGGCCTAAACATTCAGGGAACAAAATCTTTTGTTTTAACTTTTTAATTCAAATTTTTATTTATATTTGGGTACTTGTTTTTTGTATTGTAATGAAATTTTAGCATTTATTTTTTGACATGCTGTGGTACAAGAAATTTTATGTAACACTTAATTCATAAGCATAAATAAAAGAATTAAAAATACACAGAATTAGTACCACCCATGTATAATGCATATCCTTATTTTTCCCTCACAAATTTGGGCAAAACAGTGCACATTATACACAGCAAAATACGATAATGTTAAGTTTCTGATTTAATGGGTGCAATTGCATTGAGTTTATATATTTCAGAAAATCATGCTGAACTAAAGAGAACTGACTCTGCATGTATGTTTCAGTGTGCAGGAAATTTCTCTATTTTGTCTTGTAATCACTAAATTTCAGGAATTCATACTAACCCAAATCTGGGGCTACAATTGGCAACATCTTTTTTCACTGTTTGTGAATCTCTGACAAGTCTTGCTGAAAAGAGACTCATAAATGCTGCTTGAATTGAAAAGGTCTCTGCACCCACTGGCCAGCCCCACTTGCTCACTGATACTGGATTTTATTTCCCACTAATGGTATAATTCTCATCTCATGAATCAAGAATCTCAAGTGACTCATAGTCTCTATTATTAACTCACTTCATCCTATTAAAGCTTCATTTTCTGTAGAGTGATCATACATATATTTCAGCTACTCAGTTTGCAGCCCTTTGCACCTTTGTAATTAATTACTTATTCAGCTTATGATCATCTATTTAATTTATGTATTTCCTGCTGCTATAAGCTCCAGGAAGGTATAAACCTTTTCTTTTTAATGAATGTATGTCCCATACCTAACATTATGTCTGGTACATATTAGGCATTTAGTATTTGTTGTATGATTACAGTGTGAGACATTCTCAAATAATTTACTCCTAAAATACTCACATATATTTTAAAAGCCAGGCTTCACTGATCTTGGAGAAAACCTGAAGTAATTTTTAATTTCATTGATGGTGCTTTTTGACATATTATTCTATCCACAATTTCTTTTTAGTTGAGAAAATGTTGAAAAGCTTTGGAGAGATTTGTTTTAAATGTTGTTGTAAGAATGATGATTTCTCATTCTTGTTGTTACCTAGGAATTTTAAAAATCAAAATTCCATCCAATATTTTGGTTTGTTTTTATCTTTATGATAATAATTTAAAATATAAATAAGCATCAAAGTTCAGCAGCACCTTCATACTAACAGCCTCTGTGCACCATAACTTCACAAGCTATGATTAGGAAACTACCCTTTGGTTGCTCCTTCTATCAAGATCATCTCAAGGATATATGAGAGACTTCTGAGGGACAACTAAGCTGATATCAGGTTGCTATGCATTTCTATTGTTTTTTTTGTGTGTGTTTTTACTGGTTTCGGACCCATCTTTAAATTATTGGCTTCTAAATCCCTCTTGATATTGCCAGTTGAAAATGTAACTTAAAAATTATTTCCCTTCTTTATGGGAATAGAAAAATAAATGGAAAAGAATAAATTGCCTTACCTACCCCACAGTTAATAGAATTTGCATGTAATTGGAGAGCTCATAATAGCAGGAACTGGAGTAGTCAGACTTGCTGTGTGCATATCTAGTAACCAGATATATACAACCACTGATTTTCTGTTGTGATATTTCATATGTATTCTTTATATATAACATCAAATCATATAATTTTATCACCCAGGACAATTTTATGTTATCATACAGTATCTTTACATTACCAGAGAAGATATTTGTTGTCCCTTAAAAAAAGAAAGCAAACAACAGAAAACAGCAGAGAATATTGAGGTTTAGTCTTAGCCAAGGTCACATAAGCTCATACAGAGTTAGAATCAGTCACACACACATCTGCTCTTTTTCTGTGCTGTCTACTCTTGATTTTCAAAGTACAGGCTCTTCTTCACTCTTTCCTAGTTTGATTTTAGAGTTCTGGCAGAGTGGAAGGAGTGTAAAGAAAATGGCTCATTGCTTCCTCCGGCATCGCATGGCACGTGTGGTGGGTAGCACTGGAGAACAGTGCCTGCATGTCACTTCTTACAGCATCTCTGCTGCTGTATCTCATCCCATTTTCTTATTTGCCGTTCTGTAAATCAGCTTTGCAAACAGCCACTCATGCAGGAAGTAACGCTTTAGGCTAGAAGTACTTTCCAATCTTATATGTGGTTTAGTAAGCTCTATCTGCTAAACACACCACATTTTTTATCATTGTCATCCCCAAACCACAATTAATATTAACTGACAAGTAGTGATCAAGGTAACAGTCTCAAAACTCTTTGGGCAAAGAAATAATTCTCTTGCAGCCCCACTTCATTAGGCAGGATATGTATGGGCAATTAATAATTTTAGGGTATCTCAATAGCTGTTCTGTGGTGTTCAGGAAGAAAACCTTCACCTATAGTTGACATGCATAAATAAATAAAATGAATGAATGAATGAATGAATGATTCAGTGTAGTAAAATGCAGCTAAAAAATAAACTTGACAGAAGAACTGATACAGCATACAAACTAGAAGCTCTTTTCAAGACAAGATTTGAGCTGATCCAACTGAGTATAAAGTAGAGCTGCACGCCCAGGGTCAGGCTGTGCAGAAAGCATTGACTGTGTATGTGTTTATGGTTTTCAAAGCTAGAGCCAGCTCCAACGCCCACGGCTTTGACAGCTTCCGGTGGATGGGAAGCAACAGGAGTCAGGAGGGAGCACAGGAGTAGCCAGCAGTGCACAGGTTCCATCGAAAGAGCTGACTAGCCTGTTGCCTGGGGCTGAGAAGCTGCAGTTGGCCTAGATCAAGGTCCTGAGGAGGGACTAAGCAGGTGGTTTGATCTGTAAGACTTGAACTGGCATGAAGTCAGGTAGGTCAGACAGGTGCAAAGGCTGCCATGCAAGAGGCATATGAACTTGTGGCTTTGGGAGGGGGTGATTGGCTCCTCAAGGTCTTTTGGCAAAGGGCTTGTCTGTAGTTCTTGGCATTTCTTGCTCCCTCATGGGGTGGAATTCTCAAGTGTAAAAGGTTCAAAATGTTGGGAAGAGCTGTGTGGCCTGTAATTTCATATCCTTAGTCCTCCAGGAAAAGGCTTTGTGTCCTGATTTAGAACTTGTTATTGATCTTTGTCCTCAGTGGTAAAATTATTCTATGGTGCTAGTGAAAGTGAGAGTCTTAAAGTCAAGGATAAGAGGGCTGTCCAGAAAAAAATTCCAGCCATAAATGCCTCTATTTTTCATATTACATGGCTGGATACTTTCTGGACAGCCCTTGTGCATCTGTGTTTAAGCAGTCAAATCCTAAGCTGAGAGGATTGGTAAAATCTGCAGCTCTCCTCAATTTGCCCTTGACTCTGTCAGCTCCCTGACTTAAAAAAACAATGTGGGGCAGACTGATAAGATAGGTTCCCCAGGGTATATCCACGCCTCTTCAGCCTGACTGTGGGTTGACAGTTTATGTAATACTCACTTTGAATATGTACAACAGACAGTTGTCAAATTAATATTTATACAGAATTTGTTTTGCATGCAAAACCAGTCAGGCTCGAGTTTTTAAACAGTGGACACTGGTTTTTATAGTTCTTGATGCTTTAAATACCATCCTGGTAAGATTGAGTTTTACCTTGGCACGGAAAGGCGGTAGTATATGTTAGTGCTAGGCCACTTTTAGTGCACAGTAATTCTTTGTCTCCCACAAAATAACTGTATTATTATCCTTCAAGATAACCGTGAGACTTTCAAAACCATTCTTTTTCTTTTCTAACTCTAGTCACATACTCTCAAACAAAGGATTTTTAACCAAAATGCCATTTTCTTCATAGGTTTTGTACAAATACATCAAAGCGTCAGCATTTTGAGTAGGCCCCAAATCTTTCTTGAAGGCCATTCACTGACCAAAATATATTTTTTCTATATTTATAAATAGATAACAAATTTGTGATATCATTACTTTAAGAGATTGCTCAAGCTGAAAATATATGTAGAATTAAGAAGCATATAACATAAAAATATTTGTAAAAAATCATTTAGATACATCTGAGAAATGTCTCTGTCACTTGAAAATATTATGGAAGACAATTATTCTAACAAGACTTAATGACAGTTGAATGGTGAGAACCTATCTCTATACATGGAACCATGTAGATGTTTGAGAAATAAAGCTTTGGTCAGTGGACAATTACTAGACAATTTCTGAGCAGGGAAGTAAATGAGACTTAGAGGAGTTAAAAAAAGGAATGAAATAAAATGAGGAAGAAAATCTTTCTCTTATTTCCCTTTCATTCATTTTCATTATCCTATATATTTTTCCCTATGACACTTGGTAAGTTTAGAATTATATATATTTAAGTGAGTCTTTGAGTAATGCTTATTTTCTCAAATACGGTATAAAATCCACAAGGGCAGGAACATTGCTGGTTTTTCTCATCTTTCGTATTGTGCATGATACACAGGGCCTGTGCAATGTGTGCTCAATACATTTTTGTGAAAGAAAAAAATGAATGAGTGGGAGAATAAATGAGGTTAGTAGGTAATTAGACATTTAGACAAGGAAGGAAGTCCAAGGAGATCACAGAGTCAGCAGAAGTGACCTTGAATAATAGACTAAAGGTTCTCTGTGCCCTGATTCATTGTCTGTTGGGTACCAGTGACCTGAGCAGCCAGGTGTGGACATGGCTGGGGAGAACTGTGAGACCTGGAAGTAACTCTTTTCTCTGATTATGTTGGTGGCATCAGAGCTGTTATCTTACCCTGGATTCTGATTACACCCTGTGTATACAGTAATTGTGTAACAGGCCAAGTGAGCAGTAAACAAAAGCTGTTTTCATTTCTTAAACTCCCTGTGCAATTGTTTAGCATAAGAGATGATAAACAATTTCAACAGACAGTCAAATGTTTTAAACCTATTTTGGGGTGGTCATGAATGCATCATTATTGTAATTCCTCAATTTCATGGTAACTCTTAATTGGATGTTCTATAGGAAAAAATCCAAGCTGACTTGTCTAACTTGTTGGTTGTATAATAATTAATACACACAGTAAGGACATTAAGGGGCCATCTTAGCTAATAACACCAAGTTTATCTTCCTTAAATGGAAGAATTTTTCCCCAAAACAATTTGCAATATAATTTATTGGGGCTACATTGCCTTTACCAAATTTCTTTATTGTACTGTCTACCGGAAGCAATTTGCCTTCTTAATAGGCTTATAAATTTGAGTTTTAAAGCCAATTAAAGAAAAATCACTAAATGAAGTAAGGCTAAATTACTTAACAAACTGAATAGCTTTTGTTTTTACAGAATAAAAAAAATAGCGCATTTTATATCTTACTTTATCTTCAATGATTTTCATTGTAGTACTTTAGACTTTGGTGCCCCTGTTATATAATCTGTAGAATCAGTAATGTAATAGCCTCTGAATTTTATAGAGGTATTACATTCTAAGCTAGAAGTTTCTCTAAAAAATTTCAAACAAGAATTCTTCAAAACAAATCTGTTCTGGAATTTGTTTACTACCTCTGATCTCATAAAACATTTTTAAAAGTCTCAGTTTAAAAGTCTCGTTTTTAAAAGATCTCAAAAATGCTATGCAAATACCAGTCTCAGTATTGGGGATATAGAGATGAAAAATGTAATCTGTGTTTTCAAGAAGCTCATTGTCTAGTAGGGAATATAGAGCAAACAAACAAACCACCCAAGCGCTTCATTTCAGTTTGATGCATAATATATTAGAGGAATTCACACAATATTAAAAATGAGAGCAGAAAGAGGATTATTTTAAACTATAGAAATAATTAATTTAATTGTCAAAGAAGATTTTCTAAAGGCCTTTATAGTTGGTGGGTTTCTTGAAGGAAAAGAAGACACCAGCCAGGAGAAAATGCGTGTGCGTACCTGTCTGTGTGGGTGTGTAAGGGACTGTAGTTTGAATATTTCAAGTGGAGAAAATACCATGTGCAAAGACAATAAAACATTAAATAGCCCTTTATCAGTTTTAGTCTTATGTAGTATTTATGTTTAGTAATCTTTGATGAAATGCTGGGGAGATAAATAGAAGCCTTGTAAAACTTGCTAAACAAATTGCTCTTTATTCTAAGAATAATGTGGACACCCTGAAAAATTTTACATGGTATAGTTTCTTATTTTTTTCTTAAAGCATGTGCTTTTTTTTTTTAATGATATGGCCCCCTTTAAAAGAATTTGAGGTTGAAAATAAAAATTGTTACTAAAAACAAAGACATTAGACTCTTTAGTAAGGTATTTCAAATTACTGTATTATAAATATAATTTGTTTAATGAAAGAAGTCTTTCTTCTTTCACCTTATTTCTTTCTCAACACTTAGATAGGATTCCTTCCACTCAGTCAAGAAAAATAGCTTTTTTTTTATTGTTAGACTTATTGGGGTGACATCTGTTAGCAAGGATTACATAGGTTTCAGGCATACAATTCCACAGTGCATGGTCAACTTGTTGTATAATAAGTTCACCACCTAATGTGACTTCTCTTTCCATCACCTTATATTTAGCTTCCCTTCCAAGAAAAATAGCTTTAAGGTCACTGTGGAATGTGGATAGATGGATTTTAGAATAAACTGCAATGGACGTCTGTTAGGAGGCTGTTGGGTACTGCAGGTAAGGAGTGATGAGGACTTATGCTGGAGTAGCATATGGTGGGAACTGAGGGAATTGGGTTGGTTTAAGAGAGATTAAGGAGGTTAGAGCAATAGCATGAGTGATGAAGTCAGGGCTGGGAGAGATAGAGTGGTTTAAGTTGACTGCTCAGTTTCTGGCTCAACCTAACAGTTAGGATGTTGACTCACATCAGAGTGTTTTGAAGGGGTGGATGTTAAAAAAGAGGTAGACAAAAATGGTGAGTTCAGTTGGGGATCTGTTGATTTAGAGATGAATGATGTGTAATCGACATATGGATATATGTGGGTTGTAGCTCAAGAGATCTGAGAAGCAAATATAGATTTGAAAGTCATTGCTGAGCAGATGGTAGTTGAAATCACAGATTTGACTAAGATGTTCCAGGGCAAAGGGTTAACTGGAATCAGAAGAGTACAAATGAAGAAACTGGGAAAAACCTATCTTTACAGGAAAGAGGTAGAAGATGAAACTTAAGAGACTGACTGAGAAAGCGTGCAAGAAAAGTCGAAATAAAACCAAGACATAGCAGAATCTTGTGAGATGATGGAGGAAATAATTTCAAGGTACAAGAAATAGTCACAGTGTCAAAAGTGACTGAGAGATCAAATAAGATGAGGGCCTACAAATAGCCATTCAGTTTGGTAGTTAAAACATCATTGGTGGTTAGATTGCTTCATTTGTGAAAATTTGGGTGACATTTTAAGTATTACATTTTTGTTGAGCAAAAAGATTGCTCTTGGAAGCATAAACCAAATCAACACAAACAAAAAATACTCTGATACCATAAAAAGTATTTCCTTTACTTACTCTTCTAAATGTTACATGACCCTTTGGTCAGTTGGTTAAAAAAAGAAAAAGGGGGAGGAGTTTTATTTCCTGTATCCATATTCTTATTAATTCATTTAATTGTTGATTTTAGTAAATCCATATAATCCATATAAATGACAAAACTGGCTCTCAGATTCTATTTCTTTTTTTTCATGATATTATTTTTTTTTATTTATATAATTAAATATCATTTTTTAGAGGAGCATTAATGGTCCTGAATTCATAATTTAGGAATTATAATGTGAATTGTTCTAGCTTTATTGAGATATAATTGACATGTAACAGTGTGTAAGTTTAAGGAATACAATGCAGCAACTTAATATATGAGGGCTGTCTGGAAAAATCTATTTTTCATATGATGTGGCTGGATACTTCTGGACAGCCCTCATATGTATACAAATACATAGAAGTGATTATATATTTGTAAAAATGATTACCACAATAAAGTTAGTTTATACATCCATCACCTCACATAGTTACTATTTTTTTGCTTTATGGTGAGAACATTTTAAGTTTACTCTCTTAGCATCTCTCAACTATACAGTGCTGTATTGTTAACTATAGTCACCATGCTAGTTGTTACATATCCAGAACTTATTCATGTTATAACTGAAAGTTTGTGCACTTTCATTTCACCAACCCACTTCTCTCCTGGCAACCACCAATTTTCTCTGTTTCTATGAATTTTTTTATTTTTTGATTCCACATACTGGGGTGCCAAAAAATGTATACACTTTTAAAGAGATGTTTTCTATGTATTACTTCTTGAAGTTGAATTGAGTTACGGTAGCAATATGTAGTATGACATTTGCTCAAAAGATGGAGTTAATCAAATGAATGTTAGCAGCATCACTATGTAACAGGCAGGATGGTCAAAGAAAATGGTGAAAGCTTGGTTGTCATTTGAGGAACGCAAGGCCATTCTGAAGTGGTATTTGAAATTCAAGCATGTTGTGTTGTGTTCTCCTCTGACTTAACACCTCTTGGCTTCTCCCTATACAGGACCTTAAAGGAAGTAGTATACTATAGAAAACCAGCTACCCTGATGGTACTTCAGGAATAAATTGAAACAGAAGACACAGTGAAACAATTGGACACTTTGGTCAACATTGCTCAAGCAGAAGTTCACTGAAATCAGAGGCGTCTGGATGCTGATGGTAATCACTTTGAGCACCTCTTGTAATTGCAGAAGTCCAACATGACTTGTATTAATCTTTTATTTGTTATTGGAATATAATGAGTTTTACAATTTTAATACAGTTTTTCCTTTCTTAACATGTATATACATTTTTTTGGCATCCTCTGTATAAAATTTAGTATTATTAAGCCATAAAAATGGAAGGACATCCTGCCATTTGCAAAAACATGGATAGACCTTGAAGTCATTATATTAAATAAGTCAGAGAAAAACAAATATTATATGATCTCAGTTATACAGAGGGTGCCAAAAATATATATATACATGTTATGAAAGGAAAAAACTATTAAAATTATAATACTCAATGTATACCAATAACAAAAGATGAATACAAGTCATGTTGGACTTCTGCAATTGCAATACATGCTCAAAGCAATGTCCAGACACTTCTGATTACAGTGAACTATTGCTTGAGCAACTTTGACTGAAGTGTCCACTTGTATCACTGTGCATGCCATTTCATGGTATCACACATAGTACAGTGTGTCTCAAACTTATCACAAATGCATGCACTTGTTAGGTGTGTTAGAGATTCTGTTGTATACTCATGCCTTCACTGTTGTTACACTTTCACAATGTTCTCGAATTTCAAATACCACTTCAAAATGGTCTTGCGCTTCTCGAATGACAGTCGTGTTTCCACCATTTTTTTTTTTATTGTTCTGCCTGTCACATGGTGATGCTAGCATTCATTTGATTAATGCTTTCTTTTGAGTGAACTTTATACTACAAATTGCTACCATAATTCAATTCAACTTTGAAAAGTAATACATAGATAACATTGCTTAAAATGTGTATACATATTTTTGGCACCTTGGTATATTAATAGTTACCTTCAGAGCTGTTAAAATTTTAGCGTTCTAGGCAAATTTGGGTATAGAACATCAATTTCCATGCGGTGGTATGTGTACACCCAGGGGTACATGCTGGGCTATTCAGGGGTATGTGAAAAATAATCAGCAATGGTGAAAAAGCAAATAAGTTTGAATTGCCATGAATGGAGGCACTTCAAAATTAGATCACATTAGTGAATGATGATTGGTGAGGGTGTGACTGTGAATCCTTCCCCCAAACCACTCTTCTAACGATCATTACACACAGTTTCAGAACAATCCTTTTGCCATGTTTCTAGAACTGTCATGCCCAGCGTAACATAAGCTGTGGGAAAATGGGAAGGGTGACGCAAGGTGAAAAAGACAGTAGTTAAGAATAAAGTGCAAGCAGGGCCAAGGGACTCAAGCTTCAAGGACTGAGTGCTGAATGGGGCCTGACACATAGCTTTTATTTGTGGACAGAATGAGGAAGTGAAACTTGTGTGAGGAAGTGAAGCTCGTTTTTTCCAAGGTCTGTGATTATCGTGCCTTATGGCTGTTTTCCCAAAAATCCCCATTGTGTTCCAGCACATATTGTGCTTTTATGTATACACATAGCCCCAAGGACTCAGTGTACTGAAACCACTCCAGGGGATTGACTCAATACCCAAGTCATCCCTAAGGGAACATGACTGATACCGTTTTATCAGATTTCAACCAGAGTACATGGGATGCAAGGCAGCCAAAGGGCAGGAGATTAACCTCAGAAGGGGTAAGGATCTACGCCTGACCTCAGTTGAAACCAAGCTCTCTCCTGATGACCTCTATGTGACTGTGCCTGTCTTAGGTTGTTCATTCCTAGAGAAATCTTACCCATCTATCCAGCCATCCTTCAGGACCATACAGGGTGATGTGAGGTGTGCAAGTGAAGGAGGAACAGCACCCCCGAGAGAGGGTCAGTTCTGTCTCCTAGATATTCTATGCCCCGGTGGCCTCCACACTCAGCTCGTACCTTAGGATGTCATAGGGAATGTGGGGAGTGGAGAACAAACAGGTCGGCAACTGTAAGCCAACATAGAAATTTCCCAAACATATAAATACATATGTAGCCAGATTGTTTGATTAGTTTAGTTATTGACTGAATAAAAGTGTATTGTCTTTAATTATGATTCTTTTCAAGTAGTTTTTTAATTTAATGTTTAACATAGTTTCAGTTATTATTGTCAGTGATTTTTAAGCGTGTCAGTTATGAATCAGTAGTTGAAAATAGAAACAGTTAAAAAAACAAAATTTGAGGTGTGTTATAACCCGTCACCAAGTACTTCTCAATACATGTCTTCAACTACAGTACACCCACAGTGGGAGGTAGTAAAAAGGTGTGTGCCTCAGATACTACACAGAAGGAAAGGAAATACTCGGAGGAGTATATTAAATATGGGTTTTCATTTGTAGGGGATGATGACTATCCTAAGCCTTTGAGTGTTTTGTGTGGGGAAATATTATCCAACAGTTACATGAAACCCTCTCTATTCATGTGACATTTAGAAACTAAACATCCTATGTATAAAAACAAAGAAATCCATTATTTTCAGTGCTTAGGAAAGGGTTCAACTGATACTTCATATGTGATGTCAGGAAAGAAGGACAATGAAAATGTAGTTGAGGCTTAATACCATATTGCTTGTTGTATAGCTAAATGTGGTGAAAACCACACCACAGCTGAAGATTTAATTTCTCCTTGTATTAAGGATACCATTTTTTGTACATTTGGGGAAGAACATGTCCATAAAATCAATACAATCTTTTTTTTCAAACAATACAATGTCTTGATGAATTCAGGAAATGTCTGACGATGTTGAAACTGTAGTAGTAGATGGAATTAGAAAAAGTTAATTATTTTTCCATCCAGGTCAATGGAATTGTAGATGTTACTGATTTATCTGTTTTGCTTGTCATCATGAGGTACTTGGTAGGAAATGAAACTTAGGAAAACATGTTGCTATGTTACCCATTGACAGAGTGTACCACAGGCAAAGATATATTTTTTTAATTCATTTTTATTGTTAGAATTATTGGGGTGACATCTATTAGCAAGGATTACATAGGTTTCAGGCATACAATTCTACAGTGCATTGTCAACTTGTTGTATAAGTTCACCACCCAGTGTGAGTTCTCTTTCCATCACTTTATATTTAGCTTCCCCTCCCTCCTCTCCCACCCCCTCCCCTTTCTCCCCTCCCTACCCACTCATCCCCAAATAAACATTAAATTATTGATTGTGTCCATGGGTTGTTTGTTTGTTTGTTCATTTCTTTTCTCTTTGTTGCTTTCAGTTTTATATTCCGCATATGAGTGAAGTCATACAGTTCTTTGTTTTTTCTGTTTGGCTTATTTCACTAAGCATGATGATCTCCAGGTCCGTCCATTTTTGTTGCAAATGGCAATATTTCATCTTTTCTTACAGCTGAGTAATATTCCATTGTTTGTATGTACCACAGCTTCTTTATCCAGTCATCTGTCGCAGGCACTTTGGTTGTTTCCATGTTTTGGCCACTGTGAACAGCGCTGAGATGAATATTGGGATACATAAGTCTTTGCGGACAAAGGTTTTCAAGTGTTTTGGGTAGATCCCCAGAAGGGGGATTGCTGGGTCAAATGGTAGCTCCATTCCCAATTTTCTGAGGAACTGCCACACTGCCTTCCACAGTGGTTGTACCAGTTTGCACTCCCACCAGCAGTGTACCAGAGTTCCTTTTTCTCCACATCCTCTCCAGCACTTGTTATTCCTTGTCTTGTTGATAATAGCCATTCTCACAGGTGTGAGGTG
>PVJL010020140.1:0-12574 GCA_004026885.1 Lyroderma lyra
GCTTATGGACATTCCAAAGAGATCATCTTAACAAAAGTCTCAAAAATGTTTATTTTAAGACTATGTGAACCTTTAAGCTACAAAACAGGAACATTAAATTATAGAGAGTGTTGAGTTCTAAGTGCAGGTGGAAGAAAACAAGATCCTTTTCTATGTGACTGCCAAAACTGTGTTTCATACTACAACTGGTTTCTCAATCTGGACAGAGATACAAGTTTAGGAACTTACTTCAGGAAACAATATTTCTCTGCTAGATTCAAGTTTTATTTTTATCTCTTGGAGTAGGGATTAGCTATTGTTGGACCAAATTTTGGCCTTTCCCTGTTGGGGATTGGATAATTAGACATTTTAGAGGAAGTAAAAATTTCTCACATTTCCTCGTTATCCACCAAAGGAACATATATGCTAATGGACCATTTTCTGCGCTTTTCCCTTCGCCCTATTTTTCTGCCTTCTTTCACTCCTCCAGGTTGCCCCCTGCAAGGACAGTCAATCCTCTGGGAAGTCCCTCTTGACCCCCCAAGGCTAGGATAAGTGCCCCTCCCAAGTGCATTCACACACTGTGCGAGCATCTAACATAGTGCTTTCATACTATTTATTAGGTGCTTGCTTCCCGTCTGTCTTAATCCAACATATGAAATTTTTAAGGGCAGGAACTTGGCCCTCTATTACTGTGTCCTATTATTATTTATAAGGAATCTTGGTTTAATGACTAAGACACAAATTATTTCCTAGACATGAGATTCAATAACTTTTATCATACTTTTACATCAAAATACAGTTTTCTGAACTTCACCATTTAAAAATCAGCACTCAAATTTATTTAATATTTTATTTTAAATATTTTATTAAATACATTTCCAATATGAGAATAGATCATTTTAATTTTGCTTTTACTTCCAATATTAATTGTGGCCCCCAATATGTCCTCCTGTTATAGCTATTCAGGGAAACTACTGTAAAAATTTAGTATGTGTTCTTCTGTAGCATTAAGATTGGATTTGACTCTGCAGGACACTGCCATAAATAACCACAGCATCTACAAAATTTCCAAATTACACTGTCTTAAAAGAAAGAGAATAAATGTTCTCTTTGACATAAAATAAATCTGGAGGTGGTCATTAAGGGCTGGAAAGGTAATCACTGAGTGTTCACAATTTTCAGGGACTTAGGACACTTCATCCGTCTTTAATTCCAGCTGTATCCTCTCCATTTCAGCCAACAGGATGAAGAAGGGGAGAGGAAGAGCCCATCGCTTCCATTTTTAAGGACCCCTCTTAATACCTCACAACATTGTTACTTACACCAATACCTATACGTAGTAACCAGGGATACATAGAAATGTGCATTTACCTGGGTGGTTATGTGCCTTGCAAAACAAATGCTTTGTTCTTTCTGCTTGTTTTAGTTTTGTTTTGATTTCTAAAGAAGAGCAAAGGGGAGAATGGGTGTTGCAAGTTAACACTCTCAGTCACACTTTCCTCAATTATTTTGTATTAAGGTATGAATATTTATGTTCTTCTACAGGAGGCCTACACACTGCCACTGGGGCTGCCACCACATCTCTGGTGATCCCTGAGAAGTTCCAGCACATGTTGCGAGTATTCAACACCAATATCGATGGGTGGTGGAAATTAGCCTTTGCCATCATGGCGATTAAGGATGTGAGGTGAACATATACTCATATGGTGTTGAGGAGAGCAGACATCAACCTCACCAAGCAGACGGGAGAGCTCACTGAGGCTTAAGAGAAACATGTGATCACCATTTCGCAGACTCCACGTCTGAAGAGACAGAAGGACGTGAAGGATGGGAAATATAGCCAGGTCCTGGCCAATGGTCTGGACAAGCAGCTGTGTGAAGACCTGGAGCAACTGGAGAAAATTCAGACACCCCTTGGTGACTTCGTGTTTGAAGCCAGCACAGCAAGACCATACCAGCCACTGAGGCTGCACTGTGGGTGTGGCCAAGGAGAAATAAATCTGTAGGCCTTGTCTGTTAATAAACAGTTTATATACCAAAAAATTTCATATTAGGATTTTATACTACTATATTAAAATACTCATTTTAAATATATTAATATGGAAATATATTAGTTATTTCTACTCAATTAGGTAATATGATACACATTGTTCTGATTTTAATGTTACCACTTTAAAAAAAATCTGTGACTGAATAGTTTTCTATGGTATGCAGGTACTGTTCCTCAGTTAACCATTTGCACCTTTTCTGTGCATTATCTCTTTGCCCTTCTTTTGTTTAGTATATGTGCTGCTGAAGCGAGCACTGTTTGCCCTTCTTGAGTTAAGAGCGCTGGATTTTCTTTGGGGAATCTGCTAGTGGTTCCAGTGGAGTGGAAACTCTCCATTCCCCTATCCAAGGTCCAGAAGTTGTAAGGGGTTGAGTCTTGGCCAGCCAGTACCTTGTTTTCCTCTGGTCTCAGTGGTAGATTGGAGAATGGGTGTGTCACTATCAAAGTCAGTGAGTAATGATGAAATAGTTGCTGAGGCTTCTGGAACTGAAAGGGGTAATCCTTTCCCTCTGCAGTGTCCCTGGAAACATGTCTCAGAAACTCCCATCTCCATCTGGCCAGAGTATGAAGCCGATGAGAGAGTCCCCGCACGCAAGGTGGCAGGGAGAAAAACAGGAAACCAGGCCCTAGCAATTTTATTCAAGTCCTGAATCCAGTCCTGGACTTTTCACGGATATGGAGTAATTGATTTTATTTTGATTAAGCCAATTTGGTATGGGTATTCTGTCATAACATTCAATGGATGGGATGAATTCAAAGTTATTATTAGAAAAAGATGGTAAGGAATTGCTAATAATATATTCCCTAGGGTTTCTGAGTTGAAAACCTATGCATTTCTATGAACTTGTTCTGTGAATTAGAGAAGTAGAACTTTTTGCCTAGGTGCAAGATTTAGAAATTCTTTAATAGTATGAAAAGTAGTAATAGAGTTGGAAATATTTGGTTGAAATGGTTCCATCTCATACGCCTGATATTTCGCAATTTAAAAGGCATTTTGAAGGCCAGACACAAAAAATACTACGTAATTAGAAACTTTAAAATGACCATCTGTCCATTAAGAGTGAGAAGGGACTTTCTTCTTCCACCCTCTGCTCTCTCCAACCCATTGGCCAATAGCCTCATTCTCAGCCCAGGCAGAGGGCTTGGCTTTCCTCACACACTGACAGGTTTTTGTTTATCTTAAGTAAGAAATGGACAAAAGGAAACACAAAACAGATGAATGGGAAAAAGTATGAATAAACAATTCCCACAGCTTAGTAACAGATGGCTGCAGGGACCTCATGACTAAACAAATTGATTTGCAAGATTTCTGGAAAGAGATACTTGTGAATGTTTTTCTCAAGCAAAATTTATAGTAATAGAATAAAAATGATCTCATCATTGATGGTATGTAGCCTTCCACAATAAAAACAAAGAAAAGATTGTTTTAAAGAAGCAAATAAAGGCTTTCTTCTTAAGACATTCTTCATTCTCTCGTGTGACATACCTCCAACAAACCTTTGCTGAGTGCTCTTTGTTACAAAGAGTGGTGCTGGATTAGCAAGAAGGACAAAATGAACCCCCCAAGAAGTTCTTAGGTGAATAGGAGAGAAAGGTGTCTTGCAAACTCTAAAGAAGTAATGCACTGGAAGAGTTCCATAGTGAAGGTATAGAGCAAACGTTGCACACAGCAGCATGAGAGGGGCTCCAGCAGCAGACAAGACTAGACTGAATCTTGATTTACTTACTTTGTCAGAGCTTCAATTTTTCCTTGTAAACTTAAAATAATAATACTTACACCTTTATTTACTCCACCAACATTTATTAAAAGCAGTCTGATCTCAGATGTGGGTGAGAGGGCAAACGAACCTCCTTCGGACTGGAAGTTCTGAAGGCCATCACCTCTGGTAGAGGCTGTGGAGAGAACTCTGGGCTTTACTGGGGAGGCAGGTGTGGTTGGATCTTACACACCTGGGCCCAGATGCCTGTGTGAAAACTGCAGCTCTGAACTTGCTGTGTGATCTTGGGCAAGTTAATTAACTTCACTGTGTCTCAAGTTTCTCCTTTGAAAAATGGGGGGATTTCCTTGGTGGTGTAGTGGCTAGGCTTCAGCGCTCTCAATGCTGTGGCCTGGGTTCGATTCCCAGCCAGGGAACTACCCCCCCCCCCCCCCCCCCCCAAAAAAAAAAAAGAAAAATGGGGATAATAATAGTAACAGTTCTACTGTGTTATTATGAGAAATGAATTAATAATACATGTAGAGACTTTTGTACAGGACCTGGAGTAAACTCTAAAAAATAGTGAATATTATGATAAAATAACATGTTAAGTGCAGAGTAAGCCTTCTGATTCATTTAAAAATATGTCTAGTAAATATTTTGTTTTCTGTGGAACAAAAACACACAGCACATGATTTAAAACAGCTTATAATTGAGATTTTTGATTAGATCATAAGCAAAGTATCACAAGTTAAAAATAGTAAAATGCCTCATCTTGAATTTGATCATTTCAACATAGAATGTAATAACTGAACTGGGAAATCTAATTGACCTTTGTCTCCAACTTAGTTCATTGAGTCCTCATTTTAATTAATTATTCAGTTTTTAAATTGGACCACAACCTATGAATTTTGTCAACGCCAACCTCTGGGATTATTTCTAGATTTTGCAACAGGACTGAGTTTGCTTCAGGGCAATCCAAGTCCCTTTGAGCAGATTTAGGAAAATAGCTGACTACCAGATGGAGGGCTGTGTGCTGTGATTGACAGAACGAGGAGTCCATCCACAATGCACACTTCTAGGACACGCTCCCAGAGGCTTCTGGGACAGTAGACATAGGCGCACGCACGCAGTCTTTAGGATGCCCATTTCGCTGGAGCCACAACAGCGAGTGACCAGCTGCAGGCTCTCTCCTTATGTTGGCTGTGGAGGTCTGTCTACAGGGCACTGGCCCAGATTTTTCTAAAGATGCTTGTCACTTGGGTGGCAATAAAGTTCAGCAGCTGCTGTGCCATGATCAGTCTCTAGAATTGGGGGGATCATCAATTTTCAGGGTTCTAGGGAAGAGGGGCACGGCGCCACTTGTCCTTTGCGTGCAGCAGGGCGCAGCAGGAGCGCAGCAGCGCCTGTGCACAGTTCCCGCAGCCCAGAGCACCCCATGACTGCCGGCTAGTCAGTCTCTCCTCCGCTCTCACAGCCCCAGGCCCAGCGCAGAAGGGGTCACCCGGACTCACGCCTGGTGATTAGAACTCCTCCTTTCCACGTTGCTGTTCTCTGCACCCTCCGCCAAGGGCTTAGCATCCGAGAACTACATCAGCGATAGGCCTTAGAGCTGCTTCTCAGTGAGTTGATCTAACCTACAACCGGGATCAGGTTTGAGAGTCCGAGTTCTTCCGCTCAGACCACAGAAAAATAGCACCCAGTCTCGGGTCCAGCTCTGCACCCCCGGGCTCCGTGGCCCCAGGAGGCCCCCTCTCTGCCCTTCTCCTCCCAAGCAGGAAGTGACATCGGCTGCGCGAGCTCTCACTGCGCTGACCGCTTCCCAGGGCGTCCAGTGCAATAGCAACAGGTATTATCAGCCACGTCCCCCCACCCCCCCATACTCTCCTCCCAACACAACCCGAATGCCCTGTTTACTATCCCTTTTTCTTACATAAGAAAAATGAGAGTCAGAAACAAGATCTGGTCCAAAGCCACGTGGCTCACAAGGGCTAAAGTCACAAAGGCTAAAGTTGAGGTTCTCACTCTAACCCCAGGCTAACTTCCCCACAGGTGCTCTAACCTTCATAATCACCCCAAATTTATTTATAGTGAAACAAGCCAGGTGAGGCATATACATACAATGGTATTATAAAATACATAATTCCAAAATCAATGTTAAAGTTTGTATTGTGATTATCATTATATTGTTCTTAATAACTGGCTTAACAAAGGATCAAAGCAAAGGGTCCAACAAAATCACCACAGTGAGCAGCAGTCCACTGTGGGTGTCTCCATGTGACACCGCCACCACTGAAGTCCTCAAAGCTTTGTCAGGCAGCCTAAGGCTCCCGTGCCCCCAGAGCTCTGTGCTCCTTGCCAGACCCATGACCCCGCTTCCTTCAGGGATGCAAGAAAAACCCACAGGAAAGGAAACTTGAGAGAGTGCAGCTATTTTGCTTAGAGAGGTCACAGAGGCTGACAGCGGCATGCAGATGCAGACGCCTCTGGTGTTCGCAGCTTCCGGCCTCGTGTATGCTTAAATTGGCAACAAAGACAAGACTGATGAGAGCAGTCCCTTGAAACTGCCTGGATGGCAGGTGAAGAACAATGTGTACTAGTTGACAAAGGACCTCTGCATAGAAGACACATGTTTCCTTCCTGCCTGGTAGTGAGAGACAGAGAGGAGTTGACTGCGGAAAGCAAACGTAAAAAATGATTTTGTAATCGAATGTACAGTGTGCTGATTAGAATGATACAATATTGTATGTCAACTGTCATTAAAATATATTTTTAAAATTAAATATGATTTGTTATTAAGAAATTCCTTGAACCATTGACACAGAATATGATACAAAAACTGCTATAATTTAGGTTTGCATTTTGCAGATACCAGATGGAAAAGCCTATTTTATTTTCTTTCAGGGTTTTTCTTTTATGGATTCATTTAGAAACGTACGAGGTCTGACAATTAAGTTTGCAAACTTGCCACCATGTGCTTACGTTGGCAGCACTGTACAAACAACTCAGTAAGGTGTCATAAACTTGGTATATCTGTGTCTCACAGCTGTGTTTGTGTCAACGTGTGGTGGTGTCTTCTGAGTGGCCTTCATTATTGTTGTTGCATGTTTTTGAGTGCCATCACAAAAATGTTAGAATTTGAATTAGAGCAATGAATAAACATTAAATTTCTTGTTGAATTTGACAAGAGTAGAAATCAGGGAAATGCTAGTCCAAGTTTATGGGGATAATGCCATACAGAAAATGACAGTGTACAAATGAATTAAATTTATTTTTCTGAAGAAAGAGAAAGCATCACTGATGAAGAGAGGTCAGGGCAGCTAGTAAGGAGCAGAACTGATGAAAACATTGCAAAAATGTGTCAAATTGTGCATCAAAATTGTCAGCTGACTGTGAGAAGTATAGAAGACCAAGTAAACATCGATAGAGAAACAGTTAGGAAAATCTTAACTGCAATCTTGCAATGAGAAAGGTGTGTACAAAAATGGTCTCAAAGGAGTTCACCAATGAACAAAAGTAAAGGAGAGTCCAAATTTGGCAAGACCTTTTGGAGAGCCAACATGATGTTTTGGGCCATGATATCACTGGTGATGAAATGTGGGTGTACCAATACGACGCTAAAACAAAGTGTCAAAATGTACAATGGAAGTCAGCCAATTCTCCACAAACAAAAATTTTGGTCAGTCTAAATAAGAGTCAAAACAATGTTGCTAACCTATTTTCATATCAGAGGGATTGTTCGTTCTGAATTTGTAACAAGTGGACAAATAGTCAACCACAAAAGAATTAAGACAAAAATGACCTGAACTTTTCACCAGTAACTCATGGCTCTTGCGTTATGACAATGAACCAGCTCACACAGCACAGTCCATGAGGGAGTTTTCAGCCAGTAAACAAATAACTGTATTGGAACACCCTCCCTACTCACCTAATCTGGCCCCCAATGATTTTTTTTATCTTAAGATAAAGGAAATATTGAAAGGAAGACATTTTGATGACATTCAGGACATCAAGGGTAATACGACCACAGCTCTGATGGCCATTCCAAAAATAAAGTTTCCAAAATTGCTTTGAAGGGTGGACTAGGCACTGGCTTTGGTGCATAGCTTCCCAAGGGGAGCACTTCAAAGGTGACTGTAGTGATATTCAACAATGAGGTATGACCACTTTTTCTAGGATGAGTTCGTGAACTTGTCAGACCTCATATAATGACATATTCTATACCAAAATCTGTTCTATATACTAAGCATGTAAGAATGGAATGGTTTTTTCAACTCAGGCAAATTAATTTGATTTATAAGAAATTTGCTAAAATGGACTAAAATCATTGGGATACATTATCTGATGTTAACACACAACCTCAGAATTTCAGTGACTTATCATGTCCATCCCACCAATCCAGAGGGCACTGCACTACTCCATCGTTTGGGAATTCAATGTCTTTCTGTGAGGCTTCGCCTTCCTCTATATCTCCTTTCTGTGAGTTGACTCAGGAGAGAGGGAGCACTGCTCTTTGGAGGCTTCCACAGGGCTTCCCTAGAAGTGGCCCAGGTTACATCTGCTCACTTTTCCTTAGCCAGAATACAATCAGATGACCACTGCTAAAAGCTAAGGAGGACAATACAAAATAGGCATATAATCAGAAAGAAAAGGAGAATCTGGATATTAGTGTATACTAGAAACTCTGACATGGTATGTTCAGAAACAGAAGTATTAACAATTCTGCTGTTTTAGTTGGGTGAAAGTTAACATTGACTGACATCTTCCCAGTTAGTTATAGACCAAAAAATCCTTATTATTCCTTGTTAACAGATCCCTAGTTTTGTTTGCTGGGCCTCATCCCAGGTGATACATTATTAAATGCTCCAAGTTTATCATGACAATTCTGGTTTTATTTGACTGACACACGTTCTCAGCTTTTCTTGAAACTAAGGGTATTGTGGGGGAAATGGAGTTGCTCAGCCTTTCTTTCCAAGCTTCCACAGCACTTCTTAGATAACCATGACTTGCTCGACCACGGCAGTGGCCATATTGTTGTATACAAGCTCACACTTGGCTGCCTGCCACCTTTGTTCTCCTGCCTATATAAGGGGATGGGATAAACTGGGAGAGAGAATTCCTGGATGCCATTTTTGTTGCTGCTTTGCTTCTAGAATAAAGGCTGTTTCCTTTGGCTATAGCTCCTCAATTCTTCAGTCTGCCCGGATCCATTGTGAACCTTCCCTGCCTCAGTCATTTGCAATACAGATAGCAAAGAAATACAAGTAGACATCAGATACAGACTGCAACAACAAACTAATAGCACAAGCAATAATAAAGAGGGTAATCAAGGCAATGCACCACTTGTGAGTGAGAGAAGCCCACCCTTCTTGGTGGGGATCCCCCATCAGGTGCTCAATGCTTTGAGTTTCTGCAGCTAAGACTTATAACGTCTGACTAACATTATGCTATTCATCAGGGACAGATACACAGCACTCAGTGGCAATTAAGGCACAAGCTGATCCCTGGGAAGCAGTAAGAATATCTAAGGCCATGTAATTTTGTAACACAACTTTGTGCATTTGATAAACCTCTGCATTTAAAAGGGATAACCCTTTGTCCCTTTGCCCTTTCATTAAAGGCACAAGCTGTATGCAAAGCCAAAGCAGTTATCTCTTGTTGATTTACTATACTAGCCCCTTGAGGGGAAAATACAGCCAGAGGTAGAACCATGCAATGCACTTCACCCTGTGGTGTGCCTTAAAGGTGCCCCAGTTACTGGGTTTACTATCCAGAGTGGGGAGGACTCGGCCTGGGACATACGGCCACCCCCAGGTGTAACAGCCAGCCCGATTAGCAGGCAGGTAGGGCCAGCCGTGCTGCCTGCACCCACATAAGCTCATCCATGGGACAGGGTAGGCACTGTAGTGGCTGGGGGGATGATGCCAGGGCATAATGGCATCCCCCGTGATTATCTCACAGAGATCAGAGGGAGTCCAGCCCATATTCATAGCTCTCTTTAGCCTATGGGTTATGCATTATGGTGCCTTAACAGAAAGTTCCATGGCTTCCGCTGTGAGCCATTCCAGGCAGTCCCATACAGAATAACCAAGCCAGGGGCGAGTCTTGTTTATTTGCTCCCGAGCAAGAGCCAAGAGCTGCTGCCTGGTTGTATTCCACGCAGGTGTGGGATCGCTAGCAGTCCAGTAACGGAGCCAAGTCCAATTCTGCGCCCTAGCTGGCTGTGTCTTCCACAGGAGGCCACCAGTCACAGTGAGCGGCAACTCGGTACAAACCCAGCGTGCTGACTGGTCGGACACCTCCGCCAGAGCATGTGCTCAGTCCATGAAGGCGCTGGTCCACACAACACTACAGGCAGAAAGAGAAGTTACAGGCACTAGGAGGTGCAGGTCTGTGCCCTCTGGGAGAACACAAGCGTTTTGTCAGCTGACAGTACTGGCAGGGGCGGGCTCCCAGGGTGTGCGAACCAAACCCACTCGGCTTGCACAGTCACATCAGTGGGCTCAACATGTAAAAGAATGAAATAACTCACAATAGGCCATAAGGAAATAACAAACATCCCTTTCAGCAAGGTAGCCCTGTCCACCCCTCCAGGGTAGTACACTTCCATGCGAGGGGGCTGGCCATTGCCCTGTCACCCAAGGGGTACCTGTAAGTTACACTCCAAATCTTTTCCCCAAGGGGCCAACAAAGGCACCCATTTCATATGAGGGGCTTGTGTAGTCCAAGGCCAAGTCCAAGTAACCCATTGTTCCCTGGCGAGACCAGTAGTGGCTGGCAGCAAGATGTTGCTTTGTTGTCAGAAGACTGGCTTTAACAACTCACCATTGGTTTGTATCTGCAGTTGAACAGGGGCTGCTGCTCGGTGCACGAGCGCCTCTCCTGGAGCCAGGCCATGCCTCCTGCTCCGTTCATTTGGAGTCTGCAGCACAGTCCACAGCTGCTTTGTCCATCCCGCCAGGGACTGGGCTGCTCCGGCCTGGTGTAGGCCGAGTTTGGGCAGGCCCTGGATGGCTCAACGATTCCTGCTGCCGGCAGATGGCAAGGGATGTGGGCTTCCCACTCTACACCCATGTCCTTAGCCCCTTGCCCCACTTGGGTGCTTATAAAATGGGTTCTGTTGTCATTTCCAGTGAGCAACGGGTGACTGTATGCAGCACAGAGGCGCTCCAGCACGTGTGGTCCTGCACGTTGATCTGAGTGACAGGCTGGACACACAGTCAAAAGCCCGGTCATCGTGTCGACACCAGTCACAGCATATTGATACCCTTCTGAGTCGGACAGGGTATTATGTCCATCTGCAACTGAGTCAGAGGAATTCAGGCCCACACAACCCGCCTGAGGCACCAGCCTTCGGGGATGTTCCTTAGAACAGATAGCACATTGCTAGCAAGATGCAAGCACATCAGCATAAGTGATAGGCAAGTTCCATGACTTTATTGTTGTCCACGTAGTCTATTGTCCTGTATGGAGGAGGCACTGGTGCAGCCATTGTGCCAGATCTCTGACAGGAGTGGTCTCTAGCCATCTCACCTTTGCCAAGGTGTCTGCCACATCATTACCTAGATAGGCCAAAGGAGCACGTCCTGTGACATAATAGACTGTACCCTGTTTCTGATGCCCTAGGGTCCGTAGGTCTCGCCACATGGCTTGAACCCAGAGTGGGTGGTGCATCATCACCCAGTGGTTAAGATGCCAAGTGGCAATCCAGAGCATCAAGCCTCTGAATACTGCCCAACTGTGGCTATGCAAGTACCCCCGGGGAAGGACCGTAAAAGCCACTGCCGGCCTCCCCACGTGCATGCCAATGGAGCTTGGCTACCTGAAGCTGTGTCCATGGACAAAAAGTCATTAACAAGATCAGCAACAAAGTGATAGGTCCCCAACTCCTGACTCAGGCGATCCATCAGGTCTGCTAATGACAGAACCCTTGCATGTAAAGGAGGCACTATCTTATTTAACTCCCGGTAGTCCACTGTCATTCGCCAGGTGCCAGCTGGCTTCCTCACTGACCACACTGGGGAGTTACATGGACTGTGGGTGGGGTGCTCTATCCCTACCTTTTCCAGTTCCTGTATTGTCCCAGTTCTCTCCTCATGGCCTCCTGACAGCTTGTACTGCTTCGTGTGCACAATGTGTCAGGGAGGGGACAGCTGCAAAGGTGCATGTGCAGCATGTCTCTGCACCACTGCCTTCACACCTGCAGTCGGTGGTGAAACTCTCCTGCCGTGGTGTTCAACCACAGCCCCTGCAAATTGTCCGCCCCTAAGATACACTCAGGGATGGGCGACGTAGAAGCCCTATACATCTATGGCAGCAGACAGCCCATCCCCAGCGGCATGCCTGAGGATTTCACTCAAACACTTTGCCCACCCTGTAGCCATCAGTAACTACTGGGGCTCCACAGAACTCCTCCAGATTCCCATACAAGAGAGAACATTCAGCGCCCATATCCACTAGGACCAGAACTCTCTGTACGTTGGTCAGATTGCCAATTCCATGTGAGACCTTTGGTGCCTGACCATCCCCTATGGACGGGTTCCTTGGCCTTCACCCTATTTGAAACAGAACAGGGGCTCCATGGGAAGATCCTCTTCCTGCTGCACTAAGTGATCCTCAGGACGGACCACACAAGTCTCGGGCCTGGTAGCCCTCTCGTTACCCACGTTCTCTCGCTTTCTCAGCGGGGTCAACGATTGGTCAGCTTGCAGCTGCTGCCGAAGCTCCAAGAGACAGGCATTGGGTTTCCGACAAATTTTCTCTTTGTTGACCCCAGCTAACATGAGACTGACCCACATCTGATTTTGCATGACCTTTATGGGCCCATTCCTGCTGGCTGCCGCTG
>PVJL010020141.1:0-12585 GCA_004026885.1 Lyroderma lyra
GCGTGTATGCGCGTGTGCATGTGTGTGTGCGCGCGTGTGCGTGTGCGTGTGTGCTCCCTCCCGGATGGGCTCGCACCTCCACAAACAAACGTCAGGTGCATCAGATTTTATGCTTGGGCCATTCTCGACAAAACCTACGTCTCGGCCGTACGTTACTAAGAAATATCCGGCAGAATCCCTGTAAAACGTGAACTAGTTGGGTTTTATGACAGAGTCAAACTGTCCCGGGCAAAGTGCTCCACAAAGGCTCTGAAGGAAGGCGTGAGTGTCTTTTACTCCTCGTAGCTGCATTTTGCAGAAAGGACAGGTCGCGTTTTCATCACGGCCTCTTGTCTTCTGCCATCGAGGGAGCTCTCCAACCAGACAACGTGAGGCTCCGCTTTACTGCTCACCTTCCTGTCGCGCCGCCGAGGCCCTTCGTGCCCTTTGCTCCTAGGCCTTCCTTATCGCGCACGTGTACGTAGACGGGACGTGGGGACGAAATTACCTTCGTATCCAAAAGACGCCAAGTCCGAGGAAATTCTTCCCAGAATCTCGTCTCTCGTATGAGGAAACAGAGGCCCAGTCAAGTGACACGGCTGGCTCAGGGTCACCCTGCTACTTCTGCAGGCAGTGTCAGGTCTGGGGTGTCCCAGGGCTCCCCGCGGCCACAGACCCACGTGACTACCGGTCTGTCCCTGAGGGGCCCAGCCCGTTGACAGATGAGGGAGGTCCGGGCTGTCTGCTCGCCTGGGACTCTGTCTGCATTGGCCGCGGGCCTGCCCAGGGCCGAATCACGCCGCCCCCCGCGCAGAATGCACCTCGCACGCGTCGAAGGGACGAGTTGCGAGGGAAGACGCGGAGCAGCACGGTCGCGGGGGACAGAACGGGGCCAGCACGGCGCTCCCGGGAGGGGGCCGACCTCAGGGCATCTGCTCCGGCTCTGCCCGGGCTCGTGGTCTCAGCGCCAGGCCCCGCGTCCCCGCAGCCCCGCGCCCGTGCCGCTCCGTCCCCGGGAGGAGCTAGGTGACCCAGCCCGCTCCTGGCCGCGCGTCCGTCCCTGCCTGCCTGGAGGCGCCGCTCGGCTGGAATAACTAGGAAGCTTCCGCTGGCTCCTTTCTTTCCTTTTAAAGACAAAACCAGCAAAGGAGCATGTAATCAAGGGCGAAGCCAGAGCATCCTCAGTCTCATTTCTACTGAGCAGACAGGCCAGCACGACCGGGACCCCGTCCCCCAACGCAGAGAAGTGTCCGTTAGGAACCAGGGCTGGGCGGTGGCGGCCCCGTCTGGGCCACGGGGACACCGGGGACATCGCAGGAGTCCCTGAGGCTGGACGACTTGTGTCAGCTTCTGACACGGGCCACAACGACGTGTCTGTGGAGTGCTGGGTGCCTCGGCCGTAACCGCCAGTGCGCACGCGTACGCACGCACACGCGTGTGCGCGGTCGGTGTCTGCTGTGATCGCGGATGTGATCAGGGACCCTCCCCAGCACAGTGTGTGAGCGACTGCACATCGATGTGCGTAACGGTGGGTGCCGGCGAACGCCGACAGAGGCTGCCGGGGGGAGTCGGGCGCCCCCAGAGCGGAAGGGCACCAACCAGGGCAAAACGTCCCAGGGGCGCAGGCTGGCCGTCACTGTCCGGGGGCGTCGCCCCGCCCACCCGTGCTGGTTCAGCCATTCGACCTCGCGGACAGACACGGGTGTCCCTGTACCGCCGATGACCCTGCCCCCCATCCGTGTCCATCGCTGTCCTGACAGTCGCCACCGCGATAATGACATCACGCTGCAAGGGTCACCCTGACAGAGGAGCTTCTGAAGGCACGCTTGGTGACTTTGAACACCTCCTTGTCACGCCCAGGTCTGTGACCGGAGTGACTGCAGCAGGACCGGGGGTCAGAGCTGCAAACGGAACGGGGGGCCACCTCTGGTCATCTTAGAGACGCGTGAGGCTGACCGCTGAGCCCACCCGCCACTCCGCCGGGGCCCTCCGGGGACCAGCCATGCCTGACAGACGCCGTCCCCCCCCGAACACAGGCTCAGAGGCTCCCCCGTGCCCGGTCCAGCTGACGCGGGCGGCCTGGGGCTGAATTCCTGCAGAGCCAGTGGCCGGCATGGCCGCCCCGGGCAGCCGCGCTGTGGGTGTTCCCAGCAGGGACGCAGGGGTCCCGGCCCCACGCCGGCGTCACGGCGGACGGCGCAGCGGCGGGGGACGTGATGCCACGAGCCCGTCCTGAGTCCACAGGCGGGTCGTCAGAGCGGCCGACGTAACCACACCCGGAAGTCACCTTTCTCGTCCCCGAAGACCTGCATGGACACCCCGTGTCACGGGCATCGACGCGGCAGCACGCCCCACGGCCGCAGGGAGCTCGCGGTCACGTGGGGGGTAGGACCGATGTCCCTTCCACGGCTTTAGCTCGTGAGCACGCGGACGCCCGTCCTCAGTGCTGGGGTCTCACTGTGCGTCCGTGGGGCACCCGGGCCGGTTCCGGCTGGGTCCCGTCGTCGCGCCTCCGGGCAAGGACCTCACTCGCACACCTGGCAACGGCTCCTTCACGTCCGGACACCGGGAGTGTCCCCTGTTGGGTGCCCGCCGCGTGCGTGCGTCTGTAAATGTCCTCGAGGTTTGTTTTGGGACACGACTCCCTGGTCCTCGTAGGTCTTTGCTTTGACGGTTTGGCAGGGACGGAGCAGCACTCGATCGGGTACTCACGGCTGCACCAGACCCCTCTGTCTCCGGGGCTCAATCCGGCGGCGGACGCCCCACACGCGTCTCCGGGGTCTCGCCGGGGCCGGGCCGGGCTCCACGGGGGCCCCGACGCCTCGGGCCAGCCTGTGACTTAGTCAGAGGACGGGCTCTCCCGCCGGCTTCTGTACCGGGGGGCTGTCCTTGCAGGTCCCCAAGGGGACTGAGTGCAGTCACTGTGGGGAGCAGCCCGGCCTCGGGGGACCTCCCTGTCGGCTCCTGCGCTCCGCAGTGGTCCAGCACTGACGGGACTCTTTGTTTAGGGCAGTGGCGGCCACACTGGATGTGAGAGTGGGGTCACCACACCCACGTCTGAGAATGGGGCTGCCCGTGCCAGAAGGACCAACCTTGGGTTTAGGGCTGGGTTCGGGGCACCCGCGTTCATCAGTTCTGCCTGCGTAGTGGGGTCCCCGTAAAACTCTGAAGACTGAGGTGTGGGCTCGCTTCTCCGGGTGGCAGCACCCCCTCTGCACTGTCACACGGTGATGGTTGGGAGGAGGTGACATGTCCTGCCCGCACGGGAGGGGACGATGTCCCAGACGGCCCTGTGCATCTCTTCTTCTGATTTGGATCCAAATCCTGTCCCTTAAATCGTCCCTGAAATCAACCACATCCGGACGCAGAAGAGCCGCAGTGAGTTCCGTGTGGCCTTCAACAAGTTGTTCATGGCGGAGCCCCAGCGGACGAATCCAGGGGGGCTCGGGTCTCCGCAGGAGGGAACCCACGTCCGCAGGGGGTCCCCGCAGAGCGCTGCCCGTGCCTGGGACGTGTCAGGTTGTAGGAGAAGGGCCTGCGCCCTGGTGACTGGCTCTGGGCGCTGCAGGCCAGTCAGTGGAGGAGTCTGCAGGTGGGCGGGTCTGCAGGTGGGCGGGTCTGTGAGTGGGCGGGTCAGGGGTGGGCGTGTCTGTAGGTGGGCGTGTCTGTGGGTGGCTCTTTCAGGTGGGCGTGTCTGTAAGTGGGCGTGTCTGTGGGTGGGTGGGTCAGGGGTGGGCGTGTCTGCAAGTGGGCGTGTCTGCAGGTGGGCGCGTCTGTAGGTGGGCGCATGCCTGCAGGTGGGCTGAGCCTGTAGGTGGGCATGTCCAGTGGGTAGGCCTGTCTGCAGGTGGGCCTGATGTCCTTGCCCATGGGAGGCGGGGCACTGGAGTCACTTAGGGACCCGCGCTGGGGCGGCCACATTCACCATGTAGTCGTTGTCTGTGTAACTTGTCCGTCTTCTCCAACTAGAACGTGAGCTCCTGGAGCGCAGCAAGCGCATCTGCCGAGAGCAGAGCTTGGCGCGCGTGACTGCTAAGTGTACGTAGACATTTATGTAAAATGTTTACATACAGTAATACATGTTTTCTCAATGTGCATATCGAGGGTTTGAAAGAATGAGTCGTGTCCCACACTTGCAGACCCAGAGGAGTGTGCACTGGTGACGTTTTGTTGAATTGGACGCTGCCTGCAGGTTATGTCTCGTCTCCAGTTGGTCCTTACGTCTTCGTAGGGTGTGCTAAACTGGCTGGGTACCGGGGGAGGGTCCTAACTGTGATTTCTCTCTGCCTACAAGACACTCACACTTGCCGGACCACAGACCTTGATCGGGGCTCAGGGATCTGGCTTCTCAGCCCCCCAGCATGCCCCACCAGGCAGTGGCAGTCAGTTGGGCCCAGAGAGAAGTGAGACACAGTCATCTCAGGACAGAGGCATTTCCAGAGACACTGGCCTTCCAGCCCCGGAGCTGGAGTGAAGCTTCACCTCCCCCTGCACCCTGCGGACCCCAGTAGGCCGAGCTCTGTTCCCAGCGGCCTTCTGGCTCTCCTCAGCGGCCACAGGTGGGGGACACCATGATTCAAAGGTCGGTCTGTCAGAATGACCATCGCATGGCCACAGAGCATCCTCATTAGTGCACTGTGGGAAGAGTCACGCCGGTCCTGGTGCCCCTTTTCATTTTACTGTTTCAGGCCCCTTCATGGTGTCCCTGCTGCATGGCTGGCTTCCAGCAGGTTCCAGCCTGGTCTGGACCTCCCCTGCCCTCCCTTGGATACACAAATGACTCCATTTTCTTACATGAGGTTTCCGAGTTCTGCTGTGAGCTGGGCTGAGCTGTCTGGACCCGGCTTCCCCTTCCTGGAACCTAGAGAAGGAGACGCCCCAGGAATGTGTGTTGCGGCCCCTGCCCCGCCTGAGCCGTCCTACGTCTGCACCCTCTGCCTGGACACGAGCAGGTGTTGCAAGACAACGGAGAAACCCAATTTTTTACAAAACCTACAGCTTATCATTTCCTCATGTAGGAGTCTAGCGGATACTTGCTCGGCCAGAAAAAATAATATAAGCACGTGTAAGAGCTAAGAGCACTGTGGCATGAAAAGCGTTCCAGGACTGGCACCGAGGTCATCAGCAAGGACGTTGGAGAAGTCACGTGCACACAGGTCCTCTCGCTGCGGCTGACAGAGGCCCCGATTCTCCAGAGCGCTCGGCCTGTAAGAGGCTTTTGAGGCTGTTGTAATGAACACAGCGGGCCACAGAGAGAATGTGCTGGAACCACTGGGACGTAATTAATTGCGTTCTTAGGGTGCATGTTTCCCAAAGGAGAGCCCTTCATTTAGGCGAATTTATACACTCCGGGACTTCAGGAGCCCGTACACATTTGTTTCCGTTGAATTTCTGCCACGTGACTGGCATATGCCATTATTACTTCTTAAGTCACCGGCTACCTTAGGGGCTCAACCACAGGGAAAATTAAATAGAAATGGCATCTGTAAGCCATCCTGCATAATAAGAGTTTTTGTGAAGGGCGATCATAGAGAGACAGAGAAGGGTGGCTCCTAATAAATTGTATTTAGGGAGTTAGTTTGCAATGACTATTGAGTCATCGTTTTCTGGAATGGTTTGGGATGTTGTCCGACAGAGCCAGAGAAAAAAATAATTGTAGCCTTGTCTTAGCCGTGTCAGAGCTTGGCCACGTGCTGCTGATGGAATCAAATAAGCAGGAAGTGTGAGCAAGCGTCGCGGGCGTGGCCGCGGAGAGAGCGCACTTGGCACTGAACCCATCTGTCCCTTGTCAACACCGTCGTCAGCGCCGGGAAGCGGCTGGCGAAGCAAAAATGAACTCGCTCCTAGTAGGCTGCAAATCGGAAAAGAAAGAAAATCAAGGAGGAAGACAATACGAGATTATTCTCCTGTTGTTGGGAAGTAGGGCAACGGGTGGACTTCTTGTCAGGGGGTGGAGAGTCAGGTGGCAACTCGCTGACAGCAGTTACACTAGAAACGTGTATCTGAGATTAAAATCACAGCAGACTCTGCCACACAGAGCAGAGGTGGTGACGTGAGTGTTCAGTTAGAATAACACGCCAGATCACGGAAAGGTGTAGAGAGTAACGTACAGATACCTCCATGCGCAGCACCGGGATTTGCTCACCCTTAATACTGGGGCCTATTTCCTCTGATCTTTCGAAAGAAAACATTCCAGACTAATTGGAAGCCCTCATGTACCACTCCTGCCTGATTTCATTCTCTCTCTCTACTCTAAGATACTCATTATAATTCCTGTGTGTTTCTATAGTTTTCTACATACACATGGTTATGTAAACTCTACATCAAATTGTTACGTGCATTTTTAACATTTTTGAAAAGTGTTTCCCATTGCTTATCATCTGTAACCTGCCCTTCTCCCCTTCACCTTACGTTTTAAGGTTAATTTAGTAATGAAATATGTGGCGATGATGAATACATAGGTGAATGTACCACATTTCATTAAACCATTCTCTAGTTCATGGCCATTTATATTGATTCCAATATTTTGTTCTTACATCTCTACATATGAAACGGCCATGAATGTTCTTACATGTATCTCCTTGTTCAGATGCTGAGAATCTCTCTCTCTTACACACACACACACACACACACACACTTAGAAAAAGCACTTGCTTGTAGAGCAAATACATCTTCAACTGTACAAGATATGGTCAGATTGTCCTCTACTGTAAATTGTACCAATTTACATCCCCATCACCAGTGTATGTATGAGTTTCCATTCCTTTATACCTTCTCCAGATGTGTGGTGTGGTCAGATTTCCAAGTTGTTTGCCAATATTGGGGATGTTAAATCATACCTTGTTATTTAGCTTCGATTTCACTGGCTGCTGATAAGTTTGATCATCTTTCCATGTGTCTGATGGACATTTCAATTCCCTCTTCTGTGAATTATGGATTTATGTATAATACTTGGACCACTGTTTTTTGAAATAATGATTCTTTCTCTACTGTTTGGCTCTCAAAATTAATTTTAGGTTTAGCTATAGATACATAGATATATTTCTGAACTCTCTATTTGGCTTCAGGGATCTATTTCTCTATCTTTGTGCCCATTCAAAACTGTCCTCATTGCTATAGCTTCTCAATAAATCTTCCAATCAGGTAGCGACAGTGCTCCAAGGTTGTTCTTTGCCGAGTTGTTTTGGCTATTCCAGGTCCTTGCCTTTCCGTATGAAGTTTAAACTCACCTTGTCCATGTCTACAACAAGGCCCTCTTCATTTGCTCCTGTTCTTTTATACGACGGGGTGGCACTTCCCAGGTCACTTATTGCTCTCCTCCGGATTCAGAGAGAGTGTGTTCATGATGCCTGGCCAGGCAGGGGCTGAACCGACCTCACAACCCACCTGTCCCGAGTCCCAGCTCTTTCCTGAGACAAGGAGTCATCATATGGAAGGTCACCTGGGGAGATGACCCCGGCCCGTCTGGTGGCCGTCACCAACTCTAGTGCTGCAGCTGCTGGAAGCCAATGTCCCAGGCAGGACACACAGGCCTGCATGAGCATCAGACCAGCAAGTGCATCTCAAGTCATCAGCTCTGAGGCCGTCGCCTGCACAGGGACCACGGCGTCTCCCCAGGCATGCCTGCTCCCCACAGTGCCAGCTGCCAGAGCGTTCTGTCCCCAGCCCGTGAGCGACTCCTCGGTGGTCCCCACGTGAGCTCCAGGTCGCACACAGGGCAGCATCTGTCACTGGGAGCAAGGCTCTAACACAGTGCAAGTGCCTGTGAGGCAAGCCCTCCAGCAGCATTTGGATTTGGAAATCTAATTTGTAAAGGGTTTGCTAAGCTTTTGAGAATCCCAGGGTTCAAGAGGCCCTCCAAGTCCCATTCTTTGTGTCACCAGACAGCATCTTCCCGCCAGCCTTCCGCGTCTCAGCTGCTGGGAACCAAAGTCTAGGAGGCGTCTCCGCTGGGAGCGGCCGTCTGCAGCCCACGAGCCCGTCAGCACGTCGCCGCGACTCCAACCTCCCAAGTACGCGCGGAGTCCAGCCGCCGCGCTCCGCCCACGCGGCCCACACCCGCGCCCAAACACGTCACCTCCCCGGGCGGGAGCCCCGACCTCCTGACGCGGCTCCTGCCTGCGCTCGGACCTCGCTTCTGTCGTCCCTTCACAGCACGTGGCACCCCCCAAATCGCCGTGTCGCGTGCGTTTGTCTGCTGACTCGGGAACGCGGGGCCCGGGAGGCCGGCTGGTGTGCTCTTTCCGTGGTCGGACTTCTCTCCCCGCCCTCAGGGAGGCGGCGCGCAGCCGCGGGTGCTCGGCCGGCGTGGGAGGCAGCAGCGCCGAGGGACGAGGGGAAACCATTGAGGCCGCCGTGCTCCCGCAGCCCAGCTCCTGTCCCTCGGACCCCTCCGCATGTGTGTGTACATGTGTGTGTGTGTCTGTGTGTGCATGTGCACGTGTATGTGTGCGTACGTGTGCGTGCATGTGCATGTATGTGCACACGTGTGCGTGTGCGTGTGCACGTGTATGTGTACGCATGTGTACGTGTGTGTACGTGTGCGTGCATGTGCATGTGTGTTTGTAGGTGTGTACGTGTGCGCGCGTGTGTGTGCACGTGTGTGTGTATGTGTGTGTGTGTTTCTCAGTCGCAAGCAATAAGCCCATTCACATGCTTAGAGACTCTGGGAAAGAAGCGACGAGCTTATCGGTACATCAGTGCAGACGAAAGCAGATTTCTTTATACCTGGCACTTACCTATGTATTTGATTCTAGAGATTCCTAAGTCTAGGGCAGCACGAGGGAACCACTTTGCATGACAATCACGGAGCAAAGCCTTCACTTTATATATGCATCTTACTAGGCCTGTGAAGGAAAAGAGGATGAGTAACTCACCAAACAGAAGGAAGTACACGTGGTACGTCAGCGTGAGGTGTGACACCTGTCTGGGCGTCTCTGCTCTGTCCTTCCCAGTGCCGCTGGCCTTCCATCGCCACTCAGTCTGGCTGCTTTCCTGTGGCTGTCGCCAGCTCCAGGCCTAGTGCTCTCACCACGTGTCTCTATCTTTGCATCTTTCCTTAGTGTGTCACACAACTGTCCTCTCCATCTCTGACTCTTTCTGACTTGATCAAGTGCCTTTACTGCAGATAAAGATACTCTCTCCCCCTCCCCTCTATGCTTCTGCCCTTTTCTCATTCTGGCTCCGCTTCACTCCATCTCTGTCCATCCACAGAGAAGACCGGAGGGAGGGACCAGGGATCCACTGGACCTCCAGCCAAGGCTGCAGTCGTCCTGGCACCAGCCAGACCGAGGTAGAAAATGCACAGAAGGGTTTATTCATATTTAAATACAGTCATTACGGTGGACTTGAGTTTCAATGGTTCTACTCTTCCTCTGGAGTATTTCTCTCCCAACGGTGCCATCTAATCAAGTTTGGTTTTAATTGAGCAGCTGTCTGCTTGCTGGTTCGGGGGCACCGGAAGCTTTATTAAATTTTAATTTAGCCCAAGACGGAAAGGAAGATTTATTTCAGACAACAGAGTCACCATCGCAATTAAACTGAGCTTTGCCGAAGTGGTAATATAGCAAGGTGCAAGAAAGGAATTAAGAGAGAATGCTCATATAATTATCGTTTGTTGTAAGAGCTGAGATGTGGAAATGAAGTGAACCCCACCCCGCCCCCACCTCCAAGTCAGGAGACGCAGAAGACACAGGCGTCAGAGCACACAGACCAAAATGGAATCTCCTCTCCTCTGACTTCACCTGTCTCCATGACCATTTCTGGATTTTCCTACATCTCTAAGCATCACTGTTCTGTGTCTTTATGTCACTCTTTCTCTAGCAATCTGTCGAACGTGGTTTAAAAACACGTATAACAATCACACTTCAATAAAGCTAAAAATGAAATTAAAGAAAAATGCAAAAACAAAGGGTTTCCTTTGCCTTCTGCGTGGCCATTGCTCTGTTTGTCTCTCTCTGTCCAATTGAAGTTAGCGTGTTCTATGTCCAATTCCAACCCAACATCAAGTTCAATCTAACCACGTCCCTGTCCCCCTGTAGCAACTTTCTCCATCAGTGACAAACTGGGTTCCCATCAGCCACAGTACTTTTCCCAGAATACACTACAGCAGTTTGGGAGAAACTCACTCATATCTCTGTGAAGAAAGCAAACCTACTGATCGGGTTTAATGTTTTTTGAAGGATTTTGTTTCTGTTTGTTACTGTCTTAAAGCTGAGATTACACAGTCCAAGTAACGTGTCAGATATTGCTTGTGATCCTTAAGGGGTCCTGTGCACTTGGCCCAGACCCTGGCTGCCCTCCCACTGCAGTCTCCCCCGCTGCCCGCACACCCTCCATGGTCCACCCTCTCCCACCTGAGCCCACAGAGTCCCCAGCTGCTGGTCCTGGGTGTCCTGGTCACCAGTCCTACGCCCACTGAACTCTGAGGGCAGTTGTCGCATCATCCGGGACCCACTGGTGGACCAGGAGGCCCCTGCCTCCACTCTCCCGGGCCACCCGCACAGGAGCTCTGCGGTGCACTGAGGACAGGCCGCAGGGAAATGCCGCAGGAGCACTGTCACCGCGTCGCCATGCTCTGTGGAGACACGGGGAATCCCAGCGGACTTCCTGAGGACACGGAGTGGGAAAGGAATGACATGTCCGTACTCTGGAAGGTTCTCCAGGCCGTGTGCACCCTCGTTCCACAGACGAGGGCCCAAGGGCACGGCGCTGCAGGCCTGGCCCCGTGACCCACTGACCCCATGTGCCCCGAGCTCGGGCAGCGCCGTCCTCTCCGGCGTCGGGTTCGCGCGCGGTTCCGGGACACGTGTCTGGAGCGGGGACAAGTGCGGCCTCCGGGAACAGGGACCAGCCGGGCGGGCACCGCGCGTCCCCTCCGCTCATGTCCACACGCGGGCTCGGGACAGCGCTCCCGGGGTTCACAAAGAACCGGACTCGTCCGCACCCGGGCCACGGCCGTCCCTCCCACGCCACGCCCAGACCGACCCCGACGGACCGTGAGAAACGCGGACTGCGAGGCCCGCGCGGCCGGAGGGCGGTGCGCGTGTATGTGTGTGTGCGTGCGCGCGCTTGTCGGGGAGGGGGCGGGGGGCTGGCGTTGCGCATGCGCCCCTGAGAGCGCCGGGCCGGGCGCCCCCTGGCGGCGAGGCCGCGCCTGCGTCTATGCGAGGGCCGCCGCGTCCTGTCGGTGTCGGCCCCGCCCACCGCGGCCCCTTCGCGGGGACAGCCGCGCTGTCGCCGAGGACGGAGCCCTGGTCCCGCCGGCCTTCCCGCCCCGGCCGCTCGCGTTCAGTCTGGACTCCGTCTCCACTTGGGCCGACGTGGGCAGGGGCGTGACGGGGTCAGTAGTCACGTGTGGGAGGAGGTCACGGAGAGGACGTGACCCAGTGACCCTGCCGCGCTGGCCCTGTCCTGGGACTGTCCCTCCGCCTGCGGCCCCCTGTGGGAGCCATTTGCAGGGACGTGGCGGGGAGTCGTCGGGACGGCGAGCTGACTGAGCCGGCGGAGGCGTCCCCGGAGACGGTAAGATCCCGCCGAGCGGGCGAGCCCCTGACCGTGACACTTCGCCCCCGACCCGCGTGGCCTTTGCCTCCCTGCTGTCCCCTCCCCTCTCTGAGGGCCGCGGGTTCAGCCTTGACTGTGGAAACTCAATGTGCGAAGGAACATGAGTTTGGCCACGTGTTCGGGAAATGAGGTGGCCGTCTCCGTCCCGTGTAGGCGACATTCCTGTCCCCACGCATCTGCGTTGGGAGGTCCTGGTGCCGATGTGCGCAATGACTGCCCCTGTGCTGTGCACCGGGAGCACGCGTTTCCTCTGCCTGATAAGGACGTGCATTTGTAACTCTTACTGAGAAGGAGGGAGGGAGGGAGGGAGAGGGGAAGGGGGGAGGGGAAGGAAGAGCGAGAGGGAGGGAGGGAGGAAGGGGGGAGGGCAGGGAAGGAGGGAGGAAGGAGGGAGGGAGGGGGAAAGAGGAGAGGGAGGGGGAGGGAGGGAGGAGCGTCCACCCAGAGGAGCTAAGCATATTGTGTAAAAAGCTAATTATAATCCTTACCTCATCGGTTGACATTGTTTTCAAGTCATTTCCTTCAGAACTGTTGTGTTTTGCTGACGAGTGGCTCTTGTTTGCTAGTTTAACATCAGTGGAAGACGATCCGTGTGACAGGAATGATGACAATGATAATAGTTATTTGTAGTATTGTTGAGATTAAGGGTAACGCACTCCCCGTCTGTCTGCCTCTCCACCTTCACAATGTCGCCTGCTCCCCAAACCGCACGCTGTCTCTCAGCATATGTTCTTCAAACGAGTCACTTCTTTAAATTTAGAAATCACTCTCAGCCCCACTGCACGACAAGAAAATCATGAGTTTAACGTACTGTTTTCTTCTTAGTGTCCGTTCAACTCAAAGACTGTGCGTCCCCGTGCCCCGTGCCCCCGAACCCGAGTGCTCCCCGTGGGGCACGGCCTGCCTTGCGGCAACTCCGGCCTTGGGGCATCTCTGCGGGCTTCTCCGTTCTAGGGAGCTGGATGTACGGCCCCACCTTCAGCCCGGAACCAGCCTGGGGGGTTTTTCCTCCTGTCCTTTGTGGGGGTCTGTGTGAATCAC
>PVJL010020142.1:0-12569 GCA_004026885.1 Lyroderma lyra
TGTTTCCATGTTCTGGTCTTCAATATCACTAATTCTTTCCTCCATCTGGTTGGTCCTGTTTCCTATGGCAGTTATTTCATTTCTCACTTCTTTTATGGTATTATTTATTTCTCGTATTTCCGTCTCAATCTTTCTTATGTTTTGAATTTCTTTGTTAAATTGTTCTTTTTGTTCACAGAGTTCCTTTTTATGTCGTTTACATCTTTTTTTATATTATTTATCTCAGCTATGGTGTTCTGCCAATAGGTTTTCATTTCTCTCACAGCCTTTAGAATGGCTGCTTTAAATTCTCCATCACTTGAGTGAGTCCCTTCCAGTTGTAACAGGCTATCTTCTAGGTGAATTTCATGTTCTTTCTGAGGAGTTTTAGTTTTTAAGGAATTCATCCTGTCCACTGGGTTCTTCCTCTTTGACATCAGGGCTTTATGTTCGGTGCCCAGATTATTGCTTTTGCGGTGTCTTGCTGTAGGGTACACACTAGGTGGCGCTGCGGGTCAAGTTTTGGGGGGGGAGGGGGTTGTTTGTTTCTTGTTTCTCATCTCCTACTTCATTTGGAGGTTATGCGCATATATCCTGTGGAGAGGCCAACAAAAGGCTTTCCAAAGCTGTTCTGCCTTCTGCCCTTTGTGGGGAATGCTAGCAAATCAAATCAGTCTTTCTTCAGAGCCCTGATTCAGTACCTGGCTGTCTAAAGGCTCACACTGCTTTCAGAACTCTGGGGTGCACGAGGAAGTGCCTGCTCCATAATTCCAAAGCTGTGGGCCTGGCCTGAGACAGCAGGGTCTCCTTTGTAGCAGGCTGGGAACAGGAACTGCAGCCCTGTGTAGGTCTCCAGGGGGCTTAGAGCTGGGGTGTTATCTTTGCAGTTCAGAGTCCTCGCTCAGCCCTTCTACCACTCAAAAGTTCCAGAGGCTGGCTCCCAAACTCCTTCCGTCCCCAGCTCCCCAGTCTCTCTTCTCTCCCCCGAACTGTGCAGCTCCGAATAGTCAGCAGGGATCGCGTCCTGCGTGGTCCGTCTCTGCTCCCTTCCCTCTCCCTGACTCGCCCCCTTCTCGCCAGCCTTCAGGTGTTTACTTGTGATTTGTGGATTTCTCAACAGCCAGTTTGTCACTCAGGGTCCTCTTTCTTGGCTCCTGGATGGCCGTTCAATTGTGTTTTCTGGGAGAGGCTTTAGGAACCTCCTCTCCAGTCGCCATCTTGTCTTCTCTCCAGAAATATTGTTTCTTAAAACAAAAAACTGAATGAATGAATTGATGCATAAATACACTACAAAAAATGTTAAAAAAAAATTTATTTAAGCAGAAATAATACGATACCATGAAAAAGTGTGAATCAAAGCAAAGAAATTAAGACCCCTAGAAACTGAAAAAGAAAAAAAGGTAAAAAATTTTTGTCTTATACTAATTGTTCTGATTACTTCTATGTTTTGCTTTACTTGTCTAAAGCTAAAATATTGCCAAAACATTGTGTTTATAAAACATGTAAAAGTGAAAATCAGTAAAAACCTAACAGAAGATAGAAAGATAGATTTTGTGATGTACAGTAAGGTAAGGACCTTACACTTCACATGAAATGGTATATTATTTAAAGGTAGACTGTAATTAAATATCTTAATTTGGCTCTTGAAGCACTCTCCTTGCTCAAGCCCACTCCTACCTCTTTGGAGTGTACTTCTTTTCAATATACTGTCTCTTTGTTTCACCTCTGAAATATAAATAAATAAATATCTTAAATTATTGGATGATCATTATTTTTAATAGAGCGATACAGAATTCATCAATAATGGGGATTAAAATGAAATAATGAAAATACTGAATTGATTTAAATAAAGGTGAAAAAGAGAGAAAAAATAAGTGGAAGATATGGAAAGCGGCAGGATGGTCAATTTTAAATTTTTATTTTATTATTAAATTTGATATCTCAAATGTATGGTGATGGAAAGAACTGACTCTGGGTGATGAACACATAATAACACATAGATAATGAATTATACACCTGGAACCTATATAATTTTTACTAAGTAATGTCGCACCAATAAATTTAACAATAAAAAAAATTTGTTGGGGTACATTGGTTAGTAAAATTATATAGGTTTTAAGAATATAATTTTGTAATACATCATCTATTTGTTTCATTGTATTCTCACCATTCACAGTCAGTTCTCCTTTCATCACCATATATTTGACCCCTCCTCCTTCCTCTACCATTCCCTTCCCTACTTGCCCTTTGGTAAGCACTATACTATTATCTGTGTTCATAAGTTTCTGTTTCTTTGTTTTTTTGTTTTGTTTTGTTCCTTTGTTGATTTCAGTTTCATATCTCACATATTAGTGAAGTCACTTAGTTCTTGATTTTTTTTCTGTCTGAATTTTTTTGCTATGATGATCTCAAAATTCATCCATGTGTTCACAAATAGCTGTATTTTATCTTTTATTATGGCTGAGTAATATTCCATTGTGTATATGTACCACACATTCTTAATCTAGTCATCTTTTGAAGGACACTTTTGTTGTTTCCATGTCTTGGCCACCATAAAAATTGCTGTAATGAACATTGAAATACTTACACCTTTATGGAGAAAATTTTATATTTTGGGGGTAGATATCCTGAAGAAGGAAAGCTGGTCATATGGTAATTCTATTATTAATTTTTTTTGTAACCTTAATATTGTTTTCCATAGTGTCTGTACTAATTTATATTTCTACCACCAGCAGTATGAATGTCCTTTCTACACAGCCTCTCCAACAGTTATTATTAGTCTTATTGATAATAGCAATTTTAACAGGTATGAGGTGATATCTCATTGTGGTTTTGATTTGCATTTTCCTAATATCTAGTAAAGTTGAACATTTTTTCATTTATCTGTTGGCCATTTCTATGTCTTCTTGTAACAAATGTCTGTTCAGGTCCTCTGCCCATTTTTGAATTAGATTATTTGGTTGTTGCTCAGTTGTGTAAGGTCTTTATATATTTATGAGAACAGAATCTTTAAAAAATTGTTATAATGACTATTGTAATATTTTTGGCATGAACCAGCCTGGTAGTATCCACTTTCTTTTGCTGTTACTTTCCTAAATTTTTAAATTTCAGTTTTCATTACTGCTGCATCATGTTTTTTTCAACAGAAAGTATTATAACAATAGCATTTAGCAGTACTACCTTGCAAGAAGTCAGAGGTTTGAAAGACATTGAACAAAGGATACATACTATGTATTATGTAATTTAAAAGTATATATATTTAGAGTGTTAAAATAGAGTTAACAATGTTGTCCATGTAAGAGAAAAAGACAAATGTTTTGGCAAATGCAAATAGAGCTTGTCAGCTCTGCATTAGAAAGTTGGCCTCATGGTTACTGAAAAGTAAGTCTTAATCTCCATAGATAATTAAATTAAAAATTATGTTTTACAAATTAGAAATCATCAAGAAATAAATGCTAGTTTAAATTTGATCTTTTTTTGGTATTTAAATTTAGAAAAAGTAAATTTACACTTTCATACAATGAAATGTGAAGGATGTTATTTTCATAGGGCAGTAACTACAAACGATAAATTGTATACACTGGATTCAGACAAATCTGACTTAAATTTGAGAATTGCAATTTACTACCTGTGTAATCTGGGGCAAGTTATCAATTTTTTTTAGTCCCAACTTGTTCAACCTGTGGCCCACAGGCCAAATGTGGCCCAGGACAGAGTTGAATGTGGCCCAATACAAACTTGTAAAATTTTAAAAATATTACAAAAATTATGCACAGAACATTTTTTTAGCTCATTAGTTATTGTTAGTGTTGATGTATTTTATGTGTGGCTCACAACAATTTTTCTTTTAATGTGGTCCAGGAAAGCTGAATGGTTGGACATCCCTACTCTAAGGCTCGGGTTTCTAGTCTGAAAGTAGATATAAAAAAATTTACCTCCCAGTGTTGTATTGAAAATTAAGTGGGATAATAAATATAATGGTGTTAACTTTGGATATTTATTATAATATGTAGTAGCTTATTAATATAAATATTTTGCTAACTGATTTAATTAACTTACTGTAATGAAACTAAATGTCTGACAAAGTCCTAGCCAGTCAAAATTGTTTGTTCTTGCCCTTTTGCCTGACCTTGCAAGATTTCATTTTGGCTGCCTATTTAACATTTGCAGGGTATATTTGTTTTTTACACTTGGTGTTAAGCTTATAAAAATTGTTTAAGAATTGAGTTTTTTTCCAGAATGTCCAGGTACTTTCATAAATCTAAATTATTTTCTTTATTCTGAACCAGAAGTTACAGTGATTTAAACTAATTATACTTCACGGAATTCTAAATTAATACATTTACCAACTTATTGTATGTTAAAATATAGACCATCAGGCACTAGATAATGAACAGGAGAAACAAATTGGATAGAACTTCTATCATTATACAAGGATTCTGTATTCTTCAAGAACTAGACACAAGATAGTTGACAAAAGGACTAACTGAACTATACCATGCCTTTTGAAAACTAAAGACAGAGTTAAACATGCACAAATGAGGCAAGGGTGTGATTGAATGGGTTGGTTTCAAAAGAAATCGTTAAAGAAATGTTCTGTAAATCAGAAAGTATGAAATAAGGGATAGTAATAAAATCTAGAAAGCAGAATCATGGGTAAAGATAGATGAACTGACTCAGTAGAGATCTTTCCAGTATCTGTAAAAAGTTCATAGTATTCATTGAGCCATCAAAAATGTGAAGCTCTTGATATTTTTTTTCAAACTGTAGTATGCTCAGATTATTATTATTAAGCCTGGTGTAATACAGTTACATGATTTTGATGAATAAAATTATTTCCTAATTTCTATCCAAGATCATTCACAGTTTTCTCTTAGTTTCAGTACTTTCAAATTAAGATACACACTTTTTGGAATATTGTCAGAAATCCCTAAAACTCCTCAAATACTCTGTGTATGTATATACAATTTTATTTAAGTGTTGTTCCTTATCATCCATTTTTTGCTCTGCATACTTTGTAATTCTGCAACTTTCTAGGATGACCTCATTTATAATTGTATTTGACAACCATTAATGCTTTCAGCAATTGTTCTAGCTTATCTCTTTTTAGTAGCCACAGGCAGGTTTGCATTTTCTATAGCACATCCCTGCAGCTGGATGTGGCTATAACTACTTCTGGCCTGAGTTCTGAGTCATTTACTTACCAATGAAGAGCATTTAATTGGAGGTGAAAAGGCACATGACATACAACATGCATTTATCATTAAAATGCTTATTAAAATGGGTATGGAAAAATACCTCAAAAAATAAAGGCTATATATAACAAGCCCTCAGCTAATATAATAGATAATAATAAAAAACTGAAAGCATTTTTCTAAGAAACAAGACAAGAATGCTCTTTGCACCACTATTATTCAACATAGTATTGGAACTCCTTGCTAGAGCAATGGGATAAGAGAAAAAAACTAAAAAACATATATACTTGAAATAAAGAAGTCAAAATGACATAATTTTTTAGATAGAAAACTCTAAAGATGTCACTGAAAAGCTATTAGAAACAATTTAAAAATATAGTAAATTTTCAGAATACAAAATCAATGTACAAAAATCCATTGCCTTATTATATACTAACAACCAAATTTCATTAAAAATGAGAAAAAATAATTTCTTTTGCAATTGCAACAAAAGTGTAAAATACTTTGGAATAAACTTAACAAAACATGTAAAGAACCTATACACAAATCTACAAGATGTTATTTTAAAAATTAAAGAAGATGAAAAATGAAATTTTATTCTATGTTTGTGAATTAGAAGAATCAATGTGTTAAAATAATCCTATTAACCAAAGCAGTATACAGATTTAATGCATTTCTCATAAAAATTCCAATGACATCTTTTAAGGAAATAGAACAAAAATATCATCAGATTTGTATGGAATGGAACACAAAAAATGGAACACAAAAAATGGAACACCCTGAATAGCCAAAGCAATCTTAAAACAAACAAACAAAAAAAACACAATGCTAGAGATTTCACACTCCCTGAATTCAAATTATACTGCAAAGCAACAATAATTGAAACAGTGTGGTATTTTTTTAAATTTTTTTTTCTTAATTACTTGAGAAACCTTCATACTATTTTTCTATAGTGGCTGTACCAATTTACATTCCCACCAGCAGTGTATAAGCATACTATTTTTCTACAGCCTCTCCAACACTTCTTATTATTTCTCTTGCTGATGACAGCTATTCTAATAGTTGTGAGGTGCTTCCTTATAGTGCTTTTGATTTGCATTTCCATAATTGCTAGTGAAATTGAATATTTTCTTTGTGGTACATATACACAAAAAATATTAAAAAAGTGGAAATTCTGCCATTTGTGACATATGGATAACTCTTGAGATTATCATGTTAAGCAAAATATGTCAGATAGAAAGAATCAAGAACCAGATAACTCCACTTATATGTGTAATATAAAATTGAAAGCAGCAAAGAAAGAGGACCAAAAACAGAAACCCCTAAATACAAACAATAATTTAGTGTTTACCAGAGGGTAAGGGGGTAAGGGAATGGTGGAAAAGAGAGGAGGGTCAAATATATGGTGACGGAAGGAGAACTGACTGTGGGTGGTGATTGTGATTGTTCTATTGTCTCAGTTTCAGAGTAAGGTGACTTAAAACAGAGCTGGTAGACAACCAAATATAGACAAGAATTGTGTGTGAGTGTACATCTCTGTTGTTCTATGCCACTAATATTTAGGAGTTGGTGGTTACTGTAGCATAACTTACTTTGATTAAATTATAAAATTATTTTGAACATCATCAGTAAGCATTAGAAGTGTGCATTTATAGTTATTCCAGAAAACAAAATACTACAACACTCAATGATGAAATGCTTTTCATTTTTTCTCCTATATGATGTTTTTCCAGACTGGTGAAGGACTCCATGCATGAAGATGTTTTAGTTAACCCCATATATTTTAGAGCTCAACATTATATTAGAGATATAATAAGATATATCAAGAGAATATAGATGTTCAGTTCATAAGTAGACTTAAGGTACTATATTGTCTGATACTGTGTATTAATTTGGCTGTACAAAAATTACATTTTCCAAATGATAGTCTTAATTTAATGTTAAATTACCCACAGACCCCCAAAGTACAGAAAAGCAGAAAGGATATCATGATATAAAAGGTAGTTAATGGTTCTTAAAAATATGTTTTCTCTACCCCTTTAGGCAGGAGGGAACTCCTCAATGCCTATCAGACAGCTGCTATATGAGACTCAATTGTTATACCAAATAAAATATTCTTTAGAGAGCCAAAAATATGTCATTAACTACTACTGCTTTTTTTTAATCCTTCTTCTCTATTTTCTTCCCTCCTCTTTTTGTTTACTCATGGCATGTCACGTGGAACCCATTCCTTACTATGGCTTTCTCTCAGTTTCTCTTTGTTTTCATTATATGTTGTAAATATAAAGTATTTTAAATCTTGTGTAAACAGAAAGTAACACAGAAAAGCATTATTAAATTATTTGGTCTTCTATGGGCTTTAAATTCCTGGCTTAAGGGATCTATGAAAAGAACTAACTTAAACATTTTTTATCTTAATTTGAATGGCTAGTTGGAATTGATATGCTCTTTATTAAAGTTTATTTGAAATACTCACCAGTAGCTTTCCTGAATGCCTTTTTGTCATTTTGTCAAAAGAGAGTTGACACATGAATTGATAATACTCTCTGGACTGAGCATTATTTTATTCTAGAGTCTACAAAAGACTGAATAGGAGCATCCCAAATTGTCAGAACTTTCCATTGCACCCACAAACAAACAGACAATTAGAGAAGAACACTGTCAAGAAAACAGACCTTCTGAAAATTTAGTTGAAAAGAACAATGAGAATGCCATATGATCTCATTTATATGTGGAATCTAAATATCAAAAGCAACAAATAAGCAAAACAGAAAAAAGACTCACAGGTACAGAGAACAAACTCATGGCTGCCAGAGAAAAGTGGGTAGGGGAGTTTGGTAAAAAAAGTAAAGGGAGCTTCTTCGCAATGGGTTTACCACCAAAACACAGGTGTAGAGAAAGCCACTACCACTAAATATAACTCAAAATGGGAAAGAAAAAGACACATATTAACGTTGAGGTCATTGGAAATGTAGATTCCGGCAAGTCTACCACTACTGGTCATCTGATCTACAAATGTGGTGGGATCGACAAAAGAACTATCAAAAATTTGAGAAGGAGGCTGCTGAGTTGCCAATTTCTGGTTGGAATGGTGAGAACATGCTGGAGCCAAGTGCTTACATGGCTTAGTTCAAGGAATGGAAAGTCACCTGTAAAGATGGCAGTGCTGGTGGAACCATGCTGCTTGAAGCTCTGGATTGTATCCTGCCACCAACTCATCCAACTGACAAAACTTTCTGTCTGCCTCTCCATATGTGTACAAAATTTGTGGTATTGGTACTGTCGCTACGGGCTGAGTGAAAATTGGTGTTCTCAAACCTGGCATAGTGGTCACCTTTGCTCCAGTCAGTGTTACAACTGAAGTAAAGTCTGTTGAAATGCACCATCAAGCTTTGAGTGAAGCTCTTCCTGGGGACAATGTGGACTTCAATGTCAAGAATGTGTCTGTCAACGATGTTTGTCCTGGCAATGTGGCTGGTGACAGAAAAACAAAACAAAACAAAACAAAACAAAACAAAAACAAAAACAAAAACAAATGAAAAAAAGCACTTGGTATCATTTCAGTCTTCTTAAATTTGCTGAGGCTAGTTTTGTGTCTTAGCATATGGTTTATCCATAAAGGTGATCCATGTGTCCTAGAAAAGAATGTACAATCTTGTGTTCCAGAATAATGTAATATGAAAATGTCATTTATTTCCTATTGCTGCAATATATAATATCACTTAAGGCTGATATTTCTTTATTAATTTTTTGTTTAAATGATCTATCCATGTCTATCAATAGGTTGTTTAGGTCCCCTACCATAATTTTGTTTTTATCAGTATCAAATTCTAGTTTTCTTAATAGTTACTTTGTAAATTTTGGTGCTTTCTGATTGGGGCATATATTTTAATAAGTGTCAAGTATTCTTGCTATGTTGTCTTCATCATTACAAAGTGTCCATGTATGTTTCTTGTTTTTTTGTTTATTCTGAAGTCTGTTTTGTTAGATATAACTATGACTACACCCAATTTTCTCTAGATGCCATTTGCTTGGAGTATTATTTTTCACTTTTCACTTTGAATTTGTTTGTCCTTGTAACTGAAATGTGTCTCTGGGAGGCAACATATGGTGGGTTTTGTGTTTTGATCCAATCTGCTACCTTGTGCTTTTTTATTGGTGAGTTCAGTCCCTTTATATTTAAGGTGACTATTGATATATGAGGATTTCCTATAGCCAATATATTTATATATTTATTTATGTTGCTGGTAGTTCAGTTCATCCACTTTTTTTTTTGTTTTTTTATTTTTTTGTTTGTTTGTTTTGGGGAATTTTTGTTCTTGTCAGTGATTTTAGTTTGGTGATGTTCCATAGTTTTTCCCTTTGATTCCTCTTTTTTATGTTATGTGTTTCAGTACTGGATTTTTTTGTGACTGGTTATCATTAAGTTTATGAAAAAAGAAGTTTCATATATATTGTAGCCCCTTTTCTTAAGTATGCTCCTTATCTCCATTAACCTTTTGATATTTATACCTTTATTTTCTTCCCTTTTATGTTTTTGTTCTCCCAGTTTTCCCATTTATTTTGACCTTTTGTTTTTGGTCAAAAACCCTCCTTAAGTACTGCATATAATGCAAGCCTTGCACTTGAGAATTATTTCAGCTTCTGTATGTCTGAAAAGGTCTCTATACTTTCTTCCTAAATAAAGGATAACTTTGCTTGATAAATTACTCTTGGCTGGTAATTTCTTTCTTTCAATAGTTTAAATATTTGATTCCATTCTCACCTGTCTTGTACAGTTTCTGCTTAGAAGTCTGATGATAATCTAATAAGATATTTTTAACAGTCTTCTTTTCCTTGACTGCCCTGAAAATTTTTTCTTTGTTGCTAATCTTTGACATCTTCAATATAACATGCTTTGTAGAAGGTCTGTTAAAATTCAGGTAGTTAGGTGTTCTTTTTCTACTTGGCTTCAAAGATCCAGTTTTTTTCACAGGTTTGGGAAGTACTCATTGACTATTGGTTTGAGTAAACTCTCCCCTTCTCACTTTCTTTTCTTTTTTTTTAATTTATTGGGGTGCCATTGATTAGTAAAAATTACATAGGTCCCAGGTGTACAATTCTGCATTACATATTCTATGTGTTGTATTATGTGTTCACCACCCAGAGTCAGTTCTCTTTCCATCACCATATATTTGTGTCCCTGTTCGTTCTCCCCTACCCTTTTCCCTCCTTTCCCTCAGGTAACTACTGAATTATTGACTGTGTTTATGAGCTTTGTTTCTTTGTTGCTTTCAAGTTTATGTTAATAATCAAACTAAATTTCTCTCTCTCTTTTCCTTATTTTTTCCACTCTCCCATCTTAAAAATGTCCCTTTACCATTCTTTGTAGTACTGGTTGGGTGGTGATGAATTCCTTCATATTTTTCTTATCTGAGAAACTCATTATCTGTCCTCCAATTTTGAATACTATCTTGCTGAATACAATATTCTTGTTTGTAAGTTCTTTGTTTTCATCACATTGAATATTTTCTACCAATCTCTTTTGGCCTGTAAAGATTTTGGTGTGAAATCATCTGAGAGTCAAATGAGTGTCCGTTGCATTTCACTAGCTGTTTTTAAAGTTTTCTCTTTTTCTTTAACATTTGCCATTTTAATTATGATGTGTTTCAGTGAGTTTCTGTTTAAGATCATCTTGTTCAGGACTCTCTGTGTTTCCTGGGTTGTATGTTGATTTCCAACACCAGGTTAGGAAAATTTTCAGTCATTATTTCTTCAAATAATTACCTGATCCCTTCCTTTTCCTTTATCCCTTCTGGTACACTTATGATTCTACTATTCTTGTACTTCCATACCATACCTAGACAAGACTATCACTTTACTATCTTCTGCATGCCTCATTCTTACCATATCATCTGCTAAATCCAAGTTGGCATTATAATCAAAAGGGAATAGACTCCTTCAGTTCCTTCCTTGTGTTTTGTGTGAGTAGCCAAAAGCACTTTTGCTTTACCAAAATTATAAGTCCATCTGCCAGTAGTCTCATAGTCTCTCCAGCTCATTACACCATCTGTCATACCCCTTGGTCTGTATGTCACATTGTATGTGTCTGGCATCTCCAAATATTCCCTATTGCCTCACATTCTTCCAAAATATGGAGATATGACTTAACTTGACATTTCAAATTTAGTTAAAGCTGAATCAAAAAGAACCAATATTTTACCCTGTGAAGCATTCTAACTATTAGGCACAGTGTGTTCCCAAAATAGTAGTGAAGTTTTTCACTGTACAATAAGATGTTCATGATTTTTTCTGAAGAATACTGACTGAATTGGAGGCAAATATTCATTTATATTCAATGAATTTTGAGTAAACATGAGAGCAGTTTTATAATGGATGTACATTTATTATAAAAGTTTTAAGTTAAAATTTAGCCTTTTAAGTACATTATTGGAAGACATAATTACTGGAAGCATCACAGTAGAAAAGAAAACACAGGCTTTTTGTGGTAGAAGGACAATGATAGAATTTCAGCTCTCTCTACTAGTTCTAGGACCTTGTACAATATTTTTAGCTTTTCTAAGTTGTAGTTTGTTCATCAGCAAAATGGGGGTAAAACCCTACAAGATTGCCGCATGAATTAACTAAAGCTGTATATCCTGATACATTATGTTAATTTTAATACATGTAAACTCACTCAATTATTACTTGGTTGGTTTTTATGAAGACTCAGCACTAAAAAAAGTCACTGTCCTTACTGAAGTCACTGACTCATAGAGAGTTACATAGACACTGAGAAAAGAGCTCCTTACATTATAATAAGCTTCCCTTATTATTATTTTTTTGCGTTGAGTAGTATAATTTAAATGGAGGTTAGATGATAGAGAATAAAAACTTACCCCACCAGCACCATGAAATCCTCCATATATTGACAGAAGTCTGTTCTGTGGACATCAATAACTCTAGCTCAATTTAAAATTTGCATTTCTCATTTCTGATGAGTGGGAGATAAAAGAACCACTAAAGTGAATGAGAGATCATTCACAACTTTATTAAGGCTAGCGCAGAATATCATAAAAAAAATCAACACACGCTCGCACATGCACACACACACACACACACACACACACACACATGCACACACACACACTTCTAGTGAGAAATATACCTGAACATTACTTTGAAATATCCATTTATTAAAAGTAACATTCAATAAAAGATTTATATGGAACCATAAAAGACCTCGTATTGCCAAAGCAATACTACATAAAAAGAACAAGGCTGGTGGCATTACACTTCCTGACTTCTATTTATATTACAAAGCATCAATAGTCAAAACAGCTTGGTACTGGCAGAGGAACAGAAATAGAGACCAATGGAATAGAACTGAAAACCCAGAAATAAACCCACAAATAT